>JAECUM010021792.1:12500-24759 GCA_016617855.1 Megalonaias nervosa | reverse complement strand
TCTCTGCACAGTCAGAAAACAATCCAGAGAAACTTCATACTCGACAGTGATATAACAATGGTAATTAGTAATGCGGACTAACATCATTAATGTAGCACGGACTCGAGTCACGGAGACTTCTAAAGTTTTACATGGCCTATGAGAAATATTTGGACATGAACATTTAAACTTTACCATCTCGCTAACCGTTGTTCACATCAAGTCGATATTTACAGATATTGTATAAACCATCATTCTTAATTATTTCGAGGTAACTTATGTGGTGGGGTGTTCTCGACCTTTAAAGTCGGAGTGGAACATTTAATATCTATTATATCTGGCTCGAAACGAATAATGCTTGTTCTGCGTTAAAGCTTGCATGATAAACACATGCGACAATGAAACACAGCATGTTGGTCCACTTGAAAACCTACCCAAAGTCATTTTGGTTAATTAATTCTGCATTCTCCGAGAAACATATAAAAATGATATTTAGCTGCAAGTTCGCAAAACCTACGAAATTTGCAATTTGAGAACCTTTCACTTAAATTGACCAACTGACCAAGACGTTCATTCATAGATAACCAAGTGTACTCGCCATCTTCTGTATACATTAATATATGTATTTCTCGGAAAACCACTTTAAAAATTTCATTCAGCAGCACCGTTTTAGAAGTAAACGAGTCAATTACTCCTGTGCGAATACCTTTTCATCCGCGCATCTACTGTAGAACAACAAACTGTATCATTCGCTAAGCTCACACAACTTGGCTCTGTTTTAAAAACAAAGCTATTGTACGTACTATTTAAAATTCTTGTTTTGTAAAGATGGGACCAAACATATCTTCTCAAAAAAAAATGTTATCAGTTAATGCAAGAAAGCACATCAAACACGTGACTTCAAAGTTTGAAAATACGGGTGATGAGGGATTTGAATCAACTTGTTGTACACAAGCTCTTAATTGTATGATTTACAAATTCCACCAAAGTTAAGGAACTAAGTGTAAAGATAGGTAATTAAATAGGTAGGTTAGTAAGACAGACAGGTGATTGAATCATGTCAACCACTTTTTCACTTGTTCACTGAACAATCTCCTATAATCCTAACGTTAATTTAAAAAAAATACCAAATGGATTTCTTCCATATTCATTATCAATCCAAGTATGAATGGCTGTATGGGTCTATGTACGAGATGTCACTAATTAGCACCTGTTACATCTTTCACTAAATTGGCACCTGTAAGCCTAGTCACAATGATTTGCTAGATGTTATCGTTCCTTTTAGGTTTATTTACAACCGACAAGAAAATGAAATAGTCTTTCCTGAACAATTAATGGTTTAAGATAAATGAAGTTTCTGTGTTATGTAATTCAGACGTTACCTGCTTCCTCTTATGTAGATTGCAGCGGACTGACACTTGCTACTCGTGTAACTACTACTCGTGAAGAGTATGGAATGAAACACGACATGCCTGCAATAGTCTTTACAGACAAAACGTTCCTCGTGTAAGCTAATTATGATTCAAAGTCCGATAAACTCTTGAGGGGAACTGATTGGTACAAAAGAATGTTTCTTCGACCTTGTTCCTCTCTTTGCGGAGCAGGGGATATGGTGAGGGTGGGCGTATGGATGAATTTGCTCACAGCACGGATTTGAATCCAGCATGGAACGAGTAATAATTCTAATTTGTTTGGTTAATGTTGGTCTCATTGTTTTTAAAATTATTTCATATAATTAACCGAAACTGAAAAAAAAGATAACAAGAGACAAATTCTTTGACGATATATTGGTTGATACATTTTCATCACATCATACAAATGTTCAAAGGCAAGAGTAGACAATCTGCACGTATGTATCGTGCTTTACATGACAATAATTCGAGAAAATGCAGTTTTGATCAGGTATCACAACACATAATACTCTCTTCATCGCAAAAATAAAAAACTTTAACTGAAACAAAAATATTCTACACATGTGACCTTGACATACCTGCCAAAGGTTAAAGAAATATTAGAAAATGAAGACCTTACACCAAACCATAATTAAAATCTGATTGTCCTGTGATCTTGACCTTAAGGTCAACAGACTTATGGCGTACATCGCGAAATAAATTCATTTTAAGTATGAACAGAATCCAGCAAAAGGTTAAGGAAATGAAGCCAAAATATAAACATTAACCAAAACTTACAAGCAAATCTTACATATCAGTGACCTTGACCTCGGGGTCAAAGGAATGAGGGTGTATATCGAAGAATGAATATCTTTGTATTATGATTGGATATCCCATTTTTGAAAAGAATAATCGAGGATAATTTGGACAGTATGATGGGCATATGTGATGACCATAAAACTATGTAGTATAAATAAAAATGTTATGATTGGATACTGATCTTTTGTCCTAAAGTGTGTCCTTCGTATATATAATAGAGACATAAGTGATACTGGACGGCTATTTTAAAAAAATATCGATAAATATGAATATGATTAGATACTTATAAATTAGCCTATAGTGTATCCACTGCAGCTACTTACATCGATAAGGATACAACACTTTACTGACCTCCATTCCAAAGTATATAGTGTGGTATATATCTTTGAATGTAACTGGATACTGAATGGCCATCCTAAAAGTATTCGCCATATGTATCACTTGTGTTATACATTAATGAGGAAATGATGGGATGCTAATATACAACTCTAAAGTATTTGGCGTGTTCTACACTCAAAGGAATATAATAGGATACATACCAGCTATAGTAAATTGTTGTCGGTATCAATGATGTGATATTTTAAGTATATGGCATGGTATACATCAATAGGAATATACTTGGATACCCTTTAGTTATTTCACCGTGAATGCCATGGTGTACATCAATAGGAATATACTTGAATACCCTTTTGTGATCTCACCGTGAATGCCATGGTGTACATCAATAGGAATATACTTGGATACCCCTTGTTATCTCACAGTGAATGCCATGTGTACATCAATAGGAATATACTTGGATACCCTTTAGTTATCTCACCGTGAATGCCATGGTGTACATCAATAGGAATATACTTGGATACCCTTTTGTGATCTCACTTGAATGCTATGGTGTACATCAATAGGAATATACTTGGATACCCTTTAGTTATCTCACCGTGAATGCCATGGTGTGCATCAATAGGAATATACTTGAATACCCTTTAGTGATCTCACCGTGAATGCCATGGTGTGCATCAATAGGAATATACATGAGTACCCTTTTGTGATCTCACCGTGAATGCTATGGTGTACATCAATAGAAATATAATGGGATACCGTTTAGTTATCTCACCGTGAATGCCAGTGTATACATCAATAGGAATATACCTGGGTACCCTTTTGTGATCTCACCGTGAATGTCATGGTGTACATTAATAGGAATATAATGGGATACCGTTTAGTTATCTCACCGTGAATGCCATGGCAAATATTAATAGGAATATAATGGGATACCATTCGCTAATCTCACCGCGATTATCACAATATACATCACTGTGGGTAATTCTCAATACTGAGCGACTATTCTCCCTAAAAATGCCAAGATGTTGTAGAGTCAGTGAGATATAAAACTGAATCCAGACTGGTGATTAAAAGGTAGATGCCGTGGAATATATTAATGGACAAATGATTCAATGCGTATGGGATGTCTTAAAATGTATGACTTGGTGCACATTACTTGGGAAAAGATCAACACGGACAGGCCATCGTGAAGTATGGACTTAACTAAACTACGGAATAGATTAATTGATTAATATTGAGACTAGAATTAAGAACTTCTAATCCCATATTGATTGAGAAAGGAGGGGATGGTGAAATAAGTTCAGTGATTGTGAATATATATATCAGAATCAGAAGTACGACTAAATTCAACTAGAGTGTGTGGTTACATCAAACACAGCCAGCCAGCAACATTATAATCTAGCTCGCAGATCGAGTAATGTGATTAGGAACTTTTCCAAGTAAGACAGTACTTTGTTTCGTGCAGATCATAAAAACTATTTTATACAAATTTAGGATTTTAGATTTCTAACTTTGTCAAAGAAATTCTATATTCACAATCTTTAAATGAAAGAAATGCTTGATTTAAAAAGAAAGAACGCAGTCTTTCGAAAACATGTAATGACTTTCGAAACAAAAAGAAGATATAGTTATGATTATGCTATAAAAGATTCCTTAGTATTAAGCATTAAGAAAATAAATTATTTCCATTAATATTAGTAACTGTATTATCCGTATTTTACTGTACGTCCCTTTATCATTTATATGTTCCATTCATTTTATGTTCTATTGAAACCCTGTTTACATGGTGATGAAAAGGAAGTCTTGGTATTGTGAGTAAATAAACAACGTTAACGGAGGTCTTTAAGGGAGAAATATGACACATTAAAAAATCAAAAGTTTTCATAATTTTTTACTAACCTGCTGTACCATTTTCATCCGTAATCTTGTCATATGATCCTGCACGCTGTCTGTGTCTGTGGCCGCCATTTTGTCCGTCCTCGGTGTCTTCTTTCGGGTGCAATTGGTCTTTTAGTAGTTTTCCATGCAGAACCGTGCGTACATCCAAAATAGTTTTGTTGGAGCGATCTATACTCCTAATGACACACGCAGTGGGCTAAACTATTTCGTCACAGGGGAGCGACAAGCGAATATTATCAATAAATCTCAAGATGTGTCTATTAAACGCCGCGTATCCTCAATTTATCGAAACCATGAACGAAATATGCGATAAGAAGCTTATACTGGCTTGCATATGTTCCATTTTTAACTTTAATATGAAATAAATTGATGAACAGGTAAATATATAGACACACTATTTCACCTCTTGGAATGAAGTTAACCACCTCGAAGTTCATTTAAAGAAATTAAATTTGACAAACTTATAAAGTATGATCTTATTAGGTACAAAAGTCGCTTTGATATATGCTGACATTTCCGCTATTGTTGGTGATAATGCGAAGTGGCCTCAATGGGTTAGTTTATTTAGATCGTGAACAAAGCGAGGGACATAAAAAGACGCATACTGTGTGTTATATACATAAAGAGGGAAACCCTACTTCTTAGTGTATTGTTGTGCTCAGAGCATGTCGCTAGGTATTGTTGTCGACCGTTCTGGCTTTGAATACTTGTAAGGTAGTTGTGAATTTAATACTTTCTCAGGTCTTATTTGACCGAATTGAGGGTAACTGTCCAGATATTGCACGTGACAAAA
Source organism: Megalonaias nervosa (assembly GCA_016617855.1). Lineage (NCBI taxonomy): Eukaryota > Metazoa > Mollusca > Bivalvia > Unionida > Unionidae > Megalonaias > Megalonaias nervosa. The sequence continues at coordinate 19,539 of JAECUM010021792.1, read as the reverse complement.
GTTGTACCACAAAACAGAAAACCAGATATACTGTAAATAGTTTGGTTAGTTTGGTGTTTTGCGGAAAAGCAACACGAGTAGGCTATTTAGAGCTGATGCAATCAGAGAAGATCTCGTTCTTGTACGATGGCAGGATTCAAACCCGCACCATGGTTGTCGCGAGTCCGGTTCGCTAATTATTGAATGTGACGTAAAGCATGAGGCGTTTCCTTTTGTGTCTAGATTTTGTGGAATTTCCATGTTCAAATCAGCATGTCTTCTGATGAAACCCATATGAAATGTTATGTATGATTTGATAAGAGGAAACGAACTCAATCTTCACATATGCCTTGAATGGATATACGAACTGCATGTCAAAATTATATTAAAATAATCCACTGTATGGTTTAAAAGATATGGCTGATTAATTTAAAACGTTCACAGACCATGATATGATATTTGTCATTCTGGTACCTTCCATGATAATTCCAGTTTCCAGACTATCGACGCAACTATATGAATTGATGTTTCACGTGTATTAAAATGGGTCAATATACGGCCTGTGGAATATGTATATGTTGTTCATTTAAAACAATAAAATAAATCAGTAAGTATGTCCAATAAAATAAAAGAAATCTGATGGTTTTTCTTCATGGGATATTTGTGTGTGCTTTTTCCCCTTCGGATTTATTTATTTTCTCCCTAAATATTTACAAATTAACTGTCTAAAGATGGAAGTGAATTTCCTTTATTTTTGTACCTTTGGAACGAATAAATTGAAACATTTTGGAAAACAGGGAATTTTGATTTTGGAACGATACGCGCTGAAGAATGTACTTCTTTTGTTTTCTTTCGATGTTGGGGAGATTGGGGGTTGGGGAGAAGCTTTCACTTTGGGTTGAGAGATACACGGGTCTGAATTCGTTAAAACTACAGCGAAGGCAAGTAGAACTACGCATCTAAGTAGGGGAACATTGTGATATAGTCTATACATGTCTAATGTCATGTAACTCAACAAACACCGTTAGAGTTAGACACATGGAACTTGGAATGATGATAGTTCTTTGGTTGTAGATTATGCCAGCACAATAGTAATTTTATTGCATCCCATCGGGGTGTGGCTGTGGGGGTACGAGTGATTTGACATAAATTTTTAATAACTCCCGAGTTGTATATGATGATTGCCTCACAATCGGCATATCCGATTAATGATCTATGTGACAACACATATGCCACTTTGACCCCTGGGGAAAGCCTCTGGGTCTACACCTCAGAACATAGTCTAAGGGTCATATGATAAGAACAATTGACATCCCCACCCTATAACCATAAATTAACTTACTGGGCATGAAAAAGTAAATTTATACATGCGATTGATATTGATTCAGTTCATCCCAACTCTAGGGACTTAACCCCTGGGCCGTAACATTGAAACTTTCGAACTTTCCACCCATTAGCCCATATGTACACTTACTGAACATGAAAAGATTAAGTAATACATGCAACCGATAGTGACACTGGCGCCATTCCCTACCCGAGGTAATTTATCCCTGGGTCATAGCTTGGAAACTATTGAGATTCACACTATATATATATATATATATATATATATATATATATATATATATATATATATATATATATATATATATATATATATATATATATATATATATATATATATATATACACACACACACATTACAAATAACATGGCTTTTAAAGTGTTGGTATAAAGCAATTGGATATACCGATACTATTGGTATATCAAATTGTGATCCAGCCATGGCGCAATAATAGGCATATATAAAAATTCCTGCAACGGCGCTCCTGCAACTGTGTGCTGTCCACTCATTTATCATTAGTGACGTATGAAAATAACGATAGAAAGTATTAGTAATCCCCGTTTTCTAAATGAATTGAATATGGTACACAATTTCATCGCAATCCTTTGTGCTTTCAGTTCCCACTTCCCTCTCATGCATGAGGGACAAAATACACAGAAATCTGGAGTGAGAGAAAAAAAAGAATTTGGGCTGGATGAAAACCTTGAAATTGAACTTACACCAATTAACCTACGTAACAGTTATGTGTGCACTTTCCTTGGGATTTATGTACAGTGTTTATATAATCAATGGTTACAAAGTTGCAAACCCTGTCGACAGAATACGGTAAATTTCTCGGTTACGTGGTATGCATACTGTGATGTATTTATTGCTTTGTTGTTGTTGTTTCTTAAACTTTTATAATGTTCCAAAAGTCGATTATTATTATTTAAATATGAAAATGTCCAAAGGCCTCTCTCTCTCTCTCTCTCTCTCTCTCTCTCTGGACCATCGTAGCAAGATACGGGCGAAAATCAACGAAAAGACGTGCCACAGGAGTCTGACGTTTTATCAGTAAAGTACGATGAAATCTCTGACAACACGAAATCACCTTATCGGTACTAAAAATTAACACAAGGAGTGCAAGCGTGACCCCAAACCATCCGCTAGATTCAACTTTTTCACGCGTCTTTTATCGCTTCAAAATCGCAAGAAGACTGAAAAAGCTACACGTATCCATTCAGAAGACAGTAACATACCAACGCATAACTCTCGGACGACAATCGCATGAATCTAATCCGGCGAATTAACCTTTATTTTCACCATTACGGTCACAAAGTCTTTCTACAGGACTCCGTCAGGCGGAAGTAGCCGATTCTGCCACGGGATGAATAACACTTTGAAAGTAATTTCACAAAATAAAATGTTTAACTAGCCTTTTATTTCACATTGTATTATATGATAATTTTCTATACATTTCCTGAATATAAATATCTAGTTAAAGTTAGGATAGTAGAAACGACAGTTGATGACGTCATCACACTGCAACTATTAAAGCCAGGACGGATGTGACTTTTTTTTTATAAAAAAAAGTAATGGTGTGACGCAGCAATTGGATCTAGCAACTATGAACTAAGAAGAATTTCCGAGTTTGTGCAACTTTTACATAAAAAAACGTGTGTATCTTCACAGAACATGTAAGAAATGGAGCGATTTTTTTTCAGCAAGAAATTTGTTCTGACGAATTCTTCTTTTTTCAGCAAAAAACAGCGAATCATGATGGAGATAGTTTAATTTTATCGTGACAGATTCACGTTTGTCATGAACATTGAACTTTTTCAACGAGAAACGTTACTCTTTGCGAAAATTTTGTATCAGTGAAGAAACTCACTTTTACACGAAGAAAATGCGTCTACATAAAAATTGCACACACACTCCCCCCCCCCCCATTCTGAAAAAGTCAGTTTTTCTTGACAGACTTGCATTAATATGCAAGGACACCTTTCGTGCAGATTTATTTGTATGGTCTGGTTAGGTGCCAAAGTGTCCGAATGCGGAGCGTTGCATAAATTGCAAAATCATCGTTAACATTTTTTTTCATATATATAATGATTACGTGCCTTGAAGAATGTTGCTTTCTTCACGAAAGCGATTTACACATCGACGCAAATCTGTCACGAAAAATTTACTCCTTTTACGAAAAAAAGTTTGTTCTCATGAAAAATGCAACTTTTGTTTTACAAAATCACACTGTTATACTTTGATAAAATTATTTCTACAAAGCTACACTTTTCGTGAAAAATCATAACCTTCGTGAAAGATGTGAATCTTATATGAAATAAAAAATTCTATCGTAATGAAAATATATCATTTTTTTCATAAAGAAAGATGAACATACGGAAAAGTTCTTTCCTGAAAAAAAAAAGCCTTCATTGTTGACATGTTCGGCCAGTGTACACACTATTCAAACCGCTCCGGTGGCCTAGTGGTTAGAGCGTCCACCTCGGATGCGGGAGGTGGTGGGTTCGATCCCCGGCTGAGTCATACCAAAGACTTACAAAAATAGTACTGACAGCTGCTTCGCTAGACGCTCAGCATTAAGAGGTTAGTGTTAGGACTGGTCGGACCTGGTGTCAGGATAATGTGACTGGGTGGTACATCATGCTACATGTCTGCGGCATGATGCCCCAGTGCATGACATCACTATAAACTGCCACACTGCAGACATCGTAGCGATATGACTGAAAAATTGTTAAAGCTACGTTAAAAAATCCAAATCACACACATACACGCTATTCACTTCGGAAACATAAATTTTATGTGAAGATTTTGACCACATTTCAGCTAAACAAAATCTTCGTAAAGAAAAGTTTCTTCACAAAAATAATAGACCCTTTTTATATTAATGACATGAACGGCCATAGAAACAAAAGCTGTATCTGAAATATACCGCGAAACTAATTACTTGATTGAATGAAACCGACAAACAGCAATTTGTCTCAGAAGAATGGCAATCTTAGTTTCCTAACGATGATTATAATGATCATTAATTTCAGGGAAGTCATTATTTAGTTCCCTATTAACTTTATTCTTCATTTTTTTCTAGGGGCTCTGGGTGACTGAGTGGTCTAAGGCACTCCCCTTTACATATCACCGACATCTCACCTATGCCTGCGTGGGTTCGAGTTTCTGGCTCAGCCAGCGTGGGTGTGTGAAAAAGCTTGCCAGAAGCTTCCCGTCGGTCGGTGGTTCTTCCTGAGATTTTTACGCGTTCCTCCACCAGACATACTAGCCTCATTTGTAGCCTATCACATACTGAAAAAAATATTATTAAACCACCAACAACAACACTTTTTCTAATGTTAATTTATGGGTTGGTGCTGTGCAATTGCAAATTATGTTGCAAAGAAAATCCACCCCTAGTCCAATTAAATTACACAAAATGTGAGACCGTAGTCGCATAGTTATCACCTGTTTTTGGTTCTGAGTCCGCAAATTTGGGTCTATATTTTGTGTGCTCAATAATTCATGCCCTACCCTCCAAATATATCACGACCTCTATCACCATCACCAAAAAGCAACCCATCAGCTGCAAACATTTACCACACCCAAAAAATTACTCGAGTGTTAAAACGACGCTTCGAATCACTCTGTTGACATCGTCGTCGTTGATAAGGGCGTCTGCGTCATGGTACATTAAATGTTAAATTTATCTTGAATGAATGTAATATTCTACTGCAGTCGTTGGGTTTGCTTTCATATATATATATATATATATATATATAGTAGTATATAAGAGTATATATATATATATATATATATGTTATATATATATATATATATAAGGTTGGTTGTTGTTGTTGTTATTTCATTGACGCTTCAACATTGTTTTACCGTCAGTTTTTACTTCTGACGAATGTTCAAGTTACAACGATTCTTGATTGTGTATCGTTCGTTAGAACACCTACATGTAATCATAGACACAATTTGCGCATTAACGAGGCCTGCGATATACAAGTTTCTAATATGACTGATCTTCCGCAACAAGAATATATAAATAGACAGATAGATGAAAATATCGAATGCATCGATTTACTAACATTAACTTGCGTTTTATAAAAATAGTGCTCAGCCCATTAATCTTGGACTAAATGCACATTTTCTCACAGTATGTGCATTATCTGGATGTCGGATTTATTTTACACATGGCTGGTCTATTAACAAAATTAACTGGTAATACTGAGTTTGAAGAATTATCTTGTATATTAATGATTCATGATACCATCTGCTTGTTTGCAAAGCAGTCACCTGATATCATGCGGTGGCTGTATTGTGCCAGAAACTTTTGTTTCATCTCGTCTAAACAAGATAATGACTTGGATAAATAAAATAAGCAGAATTCGATTGTGTTAGAATTAAACATCTTACATTTACACGAAGAAATCTATAGATAGTTTTCTGCCGTGTTTTTCTCGTGTATAAAGTTCAATGTAGAACCCCTTTTTAAAGACGTATTAAAAGGCAATTGAAAATTAATGTATGATGAAATCACTTGGTGTTAAAATGAAAAGACAGTGTAAAAAGAAAATAAATCTCTTCTCCAAATGTGATGACAGCGACATGAGGCTGGAAATACAAGAGTTGGCAATTCTGTTCTGGGCAATGTATCATCGATCAGTAACGGTGACAGAATGATGCGCCGTGTTATAACGAATGTGGCCTGTATTAAGACGTTTGATGAGGGTACATTTCTTGCCGAAAATGAGTTGGAGAAAAGGCTCATAGATAGGCTCACTGAATGAATCTATCTGTAGTATAGCCTTACGGTCACGAAGTTAGTGACAGCATGTTTTCCTTGAAAAATTGTAAACTGAAGGGAAGTGAAAGAAAACATTCTTCTGTCCATGTTCCAAGTCCTTTCCTGCTCCTCCTCATCGTCATCACCACCATCAAAGCATATGCTAGTCTCAGTCTTAACAGTGTCCTAAGCCTAGGTTTCATTTGTAAGACAGGTTTGGGATATTGGATTTGTATTCTCCGATATAACTTGTTTCTGGACTTGAGTGTGAAAAATGCCAATAGAATTAGATGAAATTTACGCCCTAGCTAAGTTTGATCAATAGGGTCCCACTCCACAGTTTGGTATTTTGCAGACGGGTGAATAAAAAAGTGAATCCAGATATTTGAGAAATAGTATCATATGCTATTTAAAATAGAAATCCAGGAATGTTTATGTTGGCGAGAATTCGTTTTGTTTTAATTGGTCAATATATACCAGATGATATACCAGATGATACGAATATATAGTTCCATATGTATTCGGAGTGAATACCCGGTTATGAAACAAAACTGAGCATCAAATGTTTGCGATGAAACTAAAAATGTTTATCGTTAGATTTTTTGTCTTCAAATTTTGCACAGAGAAAGGCAACTTCGGGGACTTAAATGTCCAAATGAGTTTAGTTACATGAAAATTAGTTTGTCAGAACAAGGACAAGCTAAATATACCAAATATTGGATATTTTTGACACATTTTTGCTACTTCACAAACATGATTTAAACAGTTGCTGATTAATTTTGACTTACACATATAATACAACCATAAGTTAGATAGGGAATTTTATTTTGGGTCGCAAGAAACTCAGGTCGTAGTATTTTGGGCAGAATTTATCGCAAATATTGAACATTATGAATACGACACACAGGTGTGGAAGTGAAATCTTGTGAAAAGTTTG
>JAECUM010021792.1:0-7500 GCA_016617855.1 Megalonaias nervosa | reverse complement strand
AAGAACCCAGGAAGGTAACCTGTGCACTGCGGTGATAGGTCCAGCAGGGTCTAACTGAGCCTTCTGGGATCAGAGATCATTCAGATAGAAGCTAGTGAAAGTTGACTCCGATCACCATCCTACGGCTTGTATAATGTCAGCTCGGGAGCAGTTCCCTCGAATGTAATACTTCATGCGACTGCATGACTTCATGAGCCAAAGTACGCAAAAAGTTCGTTGATTTTATGTTCATTATCCATGCGCAGAACGGATGACCCATCTTATCCATGATGACAGAGCATGTTCTGACCTTTCGTTCTTTTCCCTCTTTCAGAGATAAGAACAGACAGGGTCTCCCTCTTCGCTTTCTGGTTCTTTTCAGGTACCACTTCAAAGATCTTAATGGGCCCTGTAGACAACCTTTGAGTTCAAGGAGTAGTATAGTAATAGGCTGATCTTAAACCAAATGCGGGTTCTAGACCAGAGACCCCCACCCCTTTAAAATAAATATATTCTGACATTTTTTCACGACCTCAGAGACCCACTCTCCTAAATTTTTCACCCTCCTCCTCCAAATTTCAGTAAACCAAGTGCGGATTCTAGATCAGAGACCCCACCCCTTTACAAAAAAATTGGAGACCTCTAGATTTATTTCTAAACGTCTACTACTGCAATATTTAGACAAAACATAAACAGCAACGGTGACGTTCGGTCTACCATTCCACTGGGGTCCCTTCTGCCGGTAAAGCTCATAAGGTCCTAAGAGTCCCTTTCACAGACATACCCCCAGGCGAATTCCTAAACGAAACGAAACTTTAGAAACTCACAGGGCTGTCTATTTCGGGCACTCAAAGCATATATACCCCCAGGCGAATTCCTAAATATCCGAAACCGAAACTTTAGGAACTCAGAGGGCTGCTATTTCAATAGACATACCCCAAGGCGAATTCCTAAATATCCGAAACCGACACTTTAGGAACTCAGAGGGCTGTCTATTTCAGTGTAAAGACCTGTCTTATGGTCCACAGGCACCTTATAAGACTTTTTTATCCGGCGACATTCTTTCTGAATGTCCTTGTATGGGGTACCCTTCAGTGAGGTCACAAGGTCACGAGCTCACATCACCGCTGCTGTTTATTTTTGGACGATACAGACGGCACAAACACAACATATAATCTTAATTAAGTACGGCACAATAAACTTATTCTAAGGGACGACACAACATATAATCCTAATTAAGTACGGCACAATAAACTTATCCTAAGGGACGACACAACACATAAACTTAATTAAGAACGGCATAATAAACTTATCCTAAGGGACGGCACAACATATAAACTTAATTAAGTACGGCACATACATAAACTTATCCTAAGGGACGACACAACAACATATAAACTTAATTAAGTACGGCACATACATAAACTTATCCTAAGGGACGACACAGCATATAATCTTAATTAAGTACGGCACATACATAAACGGGGGATTTACCTACGTCCAACAGATTGTGTACACTCTCCCCATGATAACCCCGAGGAGAGTGCAAAAGGACACCCACCACGTGGTTACATAGTGGGAGAGTGTATTATTTTTCTGTTGGGCTTCGTACCCCCAATTATCTTAGAAAAATTGGTAATCCAGAACCTACCCACCGACATCTGCCTAGAATGCGCTCGTATATGAATTGCCAAATGAGTAATTTCCAACATTAATACAGCGGCTGTGTGCGACTTTGTGCAGTCTGAAAAATTAATAGTGGCTTTTTTACTAAGCCGTATAGATTCAGGCATCTAATACAGACAGACAGACTAATACTTCTGGAAATCACTTGACAGACAGACAGACAGACAGACAGGCTAATACGCCTGGAAATCACTTGACAGAGAGACAAAACGAACTCACTAATACGCCCGGAAATTACTTATCAGATTCTACAGCAGCGCTTTATTACAGACAGTCTGAAAATCAATAGATATAAAGTGCATTCGAACCAATTTATGTTCGATAATCCAGATAGGATTTTTAAACAAGCTGGAACGGTATTATCTCCCTTCTCAGTTAAACCGATTGATGTATCTTTTCCTTGAGGCGATACTGGAAATTTAGTCGCAAAAAGGAAATTCTACGTTCACAAGTATAAAAACCATTGGATTTAATTTGAGTAAAAATCATCTGGATTATTAATGTAATGCCCAAGTGCTAAAGTATTAATTCCATTTTTGCAACATCTTTTATCATCAAAATTACTTAGTCCACGTTTTATTATTGTATGTGTCTCGAGTTTGTGAAGATTGGTTCTGATTACATTTGTCTTAATAAAACTGACATTATTGTTTAGTGCGGTTTTAAAATCGTTAAATTTCATACATTTTTTTACGCATCCACGAGGAATACCTTTTGCTTTCTTTGTAAGTTTATTATCGTCGAGAATTACGGCATACAGTTTACTTCTTAGTCCAACAAACTCTCTCACCGGAACAAACATAAACTCATCTTTCATTTTGCCAATAACGTTTTTATTCGCATTATCATGAAATCAACTACTTTCTGGATAATCATATAACTCAAATAAGTCACAGCATTTATAAATATCCTCCTAGACATCTTCACATTTTATATTATAAACTAGCGAATCTGTATCAGTAAATAGCAACTCTGAATCTGGCCACTGCTTTTTGGTAAAATTATAGTGAAAGTCGCACATTAGCCACTTTGATATATCAAGTACAGCTGCACCAACATATATTAGTTTATTTAACTTTAAATTTGTCTTTCGTCGTTGTATTGCAACAAGATTTTCATTAAATATTTTCATGCTGACAAAACCATCATCGTTAACTAATTTATTTCTGCGATTTATATCATTTACAATTTCTATCGAAACTCGCTTTCTAATGTTCTCCATTGTCTTTCCAAAAACTGAGTTATTCATTAACTTTAAAAAGTTTTTCTCAAAGTCGGTCTTAGCAATAGCACGACGTTTGGTATTTAAGTCAATATAATTTGATATCCACCTAGATTGATTAAATTTTAGCACACGATGGACTTTTCTCAGAATTAGACCAGCATCTACTGCCTGTTTTAAATTTTTGTAATGTATCACGTAATCTCTTTTATTTAACAATTTTGGAACTAACTTATTAACGATCGAATTTTTTGCTGTTGTCATGGCTCGTTGCTCAGGTGATAGTAAACTGTAATCTATCATCATCGATTCTGCACAAAATAGGTAGTCGTTGTGTAGATCATGTAACGAACTAGGGTAATCTAGATCGACTTCAACAAAATAACTGACATTGTTAATTTTTCTAGGTAAATCTTTTTCAGTTTCTTTAAGAAATTGATCTGGAGTTATCCAATGAAACCCACCGCAAGGCATTGGCTCTGACATTGCATACCCATACAAATTGACGCAATCTAGATAAATAATATAACTCGACGGGAGATTTTTATCATAGTTTTTTATATATTTATTATTAGCTACTGCATATTTTTTTGTTATAACACTAATTCCGCCTCTGATACCTTTTTTCAAGAAAATTAAACATATTGACGTTTGTTAAGAGATCTAATTCTATTTTGCTTGTTTTTAGTAGAGCGTCCCACGACAGCCCGGGAGTAGAATAATACCAGCAGGGATCTAGTCCATAATTGCTGTAGCTTACTCGACGAAAACTTTCAAAAACATCTGCTAGTAGTAATGCGTCTGTTTTCAAATATATATCATGATAATCACCAAATGTTTTACAACTAAATTTATTCCAAATTTCCTGTGCATATTTGTATTCGTCGTCTGACACATGTTCACCTTTTAGCTGCGAGTAAAATTTGTCTTTGCTAGGCAGAGAAGTTTCATCAAATCTGCTCCAGTCGTCGAGATACTCATACGGAAAGATATCTTTTTTGTCAGATCGACGTAGTTTTCACCAAAGCAACTTTGCAGATTATTAAAAGTGCTACAACCTTCTACAAGCTCATCTAATGATGCTGCCATAAATTGCAGACTATCAATGAAACGTAATTTTCCGAGAGTAACTGACATATACTTTTCAGAATTATTTGGAATACATTTTATCTTATTATTTAGTTTTAGTTTAGATTTAATTTCCTCGTTACCAAAAGCTTCTACAATGATATGACTATCATAGCCGCGAAAGTTATGTAAAACTACAGGAAAAAACTTTGGTGCATGAAATTTGAAATTGCAATTATTATGAGCTGCCCCACGAGACTGGCCAGTTAGATGACAGTGATCGCTCACTTTATCTTGGACTCCGTTTGAGTCTACCAATAACTTTTCGCAAATATGACAATTAACCGCTTCATCAAATTCAAGTTGTTGTTTAGATGTTATTTTCATTGGAGCTGTCTTAAACAATTTGTTAGAAATTTTATTAACATCGTCTATAAGATTTTTTAGTAACCATACCGCCGGACTTTCAGATTCATTATCTTTACATCTATATAACTTTACTGGACATGAAAACTTATCGTCGACGCAACAAACTACTTTATAAGTTACTCCGCAAGGAACATGTTGCTGTATTTTTCTTGTACTTGATTTATTAGGATTATTTTCAGCGCCAGCCACTGGAACGAGTAGGCACTCAAAATCAGCATAAATAACGAAAGGTATATTTAGCTTATGATCATAATTTTTAAATTTCAAGACTTTTTCTTTTTTGCTTGGCATAGTTATTCTTTGAACGTTGATACAGTATTTAAGATGTTCCTGTAGTTTCTCATTCTTAGAAAAACCCTGCAAACATCTGTAATAGAAATATTTCTTTTTTTTATTTTTATTATACTGTCCCCCAACTAAACCGTTAAAGTTTTTTATCCAAACGTAATGTCCTCGATAAAATAATAAATTTATTGTCTTTTGTGTAGCAGTCTCTGAAATATCTCTTGGGTAAACATTTTCTCGCTCATCTAGTCCGAAAACATTTACTAAAATATTGTTTTGTTTTTCAAACTTTGGTATCTGATTTTCTGCCACTGGAAAAGTTATTCCATTAAAATTTAGCTCGTCTTTGTATGGTAAATACTTTTCATTTCGGTCACTGTGGTCACTCTGAGGATGTTTCGCAGACAAAATTGCCCAACGAAAACATTGATCGTCGTTGTTTTTACCATTTATACAGCATATTTTGTTTTCAATTTTCTTTGGAAGATCAAGATAAGAACTACCCCGCAGTACGTTATATTTTGCTGTGTGAATTAAAACTTCCTTTATCATTTCAAACTTCCAACCTGATCCAGATGACGTAAATTCCTCCAATTTTTTATTTATTTCTTGGTGTATTTCATCGGTGACTGTGGCAATATTTGTTAGAAGTTAATATTTTTCGTGATTTGGCTGTTAGATATGGTTCTAAAATTTCCCTGTCAAAATTTGTATTTTCAAAAATTATATCAAATATATCTGTCTCGATTGCATGTAACTTTGATAAAATCATATGATACTGAACTATTAGTTTGATACTTTTATGAACTGAAAGTTCTTGCGCTATAACTGGTTGTAAAAGATGATATAAATTTGTAGAGTTAAAATTTGCTAAAACATTTTGATTATCAAATTTGTAACTGTTGTCGTAACCTGAAAATGCGGTAGCAATTTTTTATCTTTTGATAATGCTTTTTTTTTAGCAATATCACGCAATTTTAACATCATATTATATATGGCATTTTTATATTTAATTAAAAATTACGTAAAAAATCAATTAGAGATGTAAAATCCCTATAGTATAATGACAGAAATTTTGAGATATATTAGAATGACAGCGGAAGAGCAAGAAACTTATCATGTTCACCCAAAGTACAACTTGTATGCTGCAAATGCACTTGGTTCAGTTATTTGTATAAAATCTCAAAAACCTATAGGAAAACCAACGCCAGCTGGAATGATAATTTCAGTGAAAGGTGATGATACAGATATCACTGAAATGTTTAGAAAAGATTTTATTTATAGTTTGTTCTGTGAAGAAATTCCAGAAGGACAAAGAGTTTATCGAGTAAATGAATCAGTTCCTGATGACAATATTGAAAATTTAGCATTACAAAACGAATTTCAACCTCATAAAGTATTTGATTTATATGAGGCTAATGATCGCGGAATTATTTGAAATATAAGAACAAAAAAGTATTAGGAAATTTGGATAGAGATGGATATTTGCTTATAAAAATTAGAGGAATTAAAACAGATTTTATCACTTATAAATCACATAGGTTTGTTTATGAAATTTTTAATGGCGCTATTCCAGATGATTTAGTTATTGATTACATTAACAGCATTAAATCTGATAATAGAGTCGAAAATTTGGACTTGGTAACACTAAAAGAAAATATTAGACGCGGAGATGGTGGTGCTAATAATTTTAAAAGTCCGACTAGGCAAATAATTTCAATAAATCTTGAAACTTGTGAAAAAATTAAATTTAAATCAATGACAGCTGCTGTAAAACACTTTAAAATTAATGCAGCTAGAATAAAAGAAATAGCTGATGGTAAAAGAAGATCAGCAACATCAATGTCAACCTTTGACAGATTTACTTTTAAATATGATGATTAATTATATTTCGAAATTCTGTCTTAGTAAGACAGCTGTGGGCAAACATCAAAACATCATGCGATCAAATTTTAATGTTATAAAAGCACTATCATTAAGTTTGTTTTTTCTGCCGTTGTTAGGAGAATTTTATCAGACTCGCCTTGCATTATATTCACATTAACCAAATATGCACTATAACCAGACAGACATTTTCGAACTGCTTCGGGAATTTCCTTGTAATTTAATATATTAACTTTTTGATGATATTTTACTTCTGGAGATTTCGTTTCGCTGGCCATTATTATTATAAATTAGATAAAAAAAATATATTATTATATGAACTTGATCAAACGACTTGCTGATATTCATGCTGATGATACAATCGCAAGTGATAAAATCACTAACGACAAAGTCCCTAATGACACAATCACTAACGACAAAGTCGCAGACAAATTTGCTAGCTATAGCGAAGATGATATTTTGTACAACAACAATGACAATGATGAAATTACTGACGTTGTAGATAAAAAAAATTACAGCAGGCCGACAACTGGACGATATAATGTTAAGTATCACATTGCTAAAAAAAATAATAAAATTTAATTTTACTGTTGCTGAACAACAAATATTTTGGCAGCTTATCAAACCTTTTCTTAGTGTAAAAATAATTGGCCATCAAAGAAATATAAAATATGATTTTATTTTTGTTAAAATATTTAATTTAATGCCAGTTGATAATACAAGAAAATTACATTTAATTTCGTTATGTAAAACTATCAAATGTAAATCTGTACTTGTAAAGTACGAACAAATTTATAATAACATTATTGCACAAAATTGGGAAAATTCTAAGTTTGTATCGACTTAGTTGGTACCCAGCTATTAAATTTATCGCTATATCCTCTCCACTTAACTAAACTTTTGTTGCCGCGTTTTCGGATAACTTTTTCAATAATAAATACGTCTTG
>JAECUM010021791.1:0-18041 GCA_016617855.1 Megalonaias nervosa | reverse complement strand
CAGCTATATAAACGAGTACCCCAACCCCCTCCCCCCCTCCGTTAGCTATTATCTGAGGGAGGAAATTATCAAGCAAATAGAACACCTGAACCGCATTTCATTGGACTTCGAGATTGCTCATCAAAGAATTATACAGGTAGTTACTGAATCCAACAGAGTAATTATCGAGGGTGATGATGGCACTAGATACTCAGCTAAACAATTATTCCTGAACAAATATTCGACCGCAACAACTCCGTTGTCAGAGGCAGATCTACCAACTTTCAAACTTCCCGGACTTAACGCCGAGGAGCTAAAGAAAAACGTAAGTGACATCATCGATGAGTACTTCCCCAAAATCATTGAAGCATGGAAAGCGGTATCCCCTCCTCCGAGTATTCTTAAACATAACAATGATCCAGACGGTGGTGGTCGTCATATATTACCAGGTGTTGTCAATATTGCATCAACGATTGCAGTCAATCTGGTGTGTGATGCGATCGATGGCAGTTATCAAGTAGATCTTGACAAATCCAGGCAGGCACAACATGGATATATTTTATATTCATTCACCCTGAAGTTCCTCCTGGAGTTTTATTTGTGTCAGTACCCGTTAATCCGGTTTATCTGCGATGTCATAATCCACTGTTGTCACGGATACATTTCAGACTTAATGACCAGAAAGGACACCTTCTTGTTTTAAGAGATGAATCTTTCAAGATAAGTTTGTCTGTGAGATCCTGACAATACCACCCCGGAGTATATTCCAAAATACCAAAATCTGAATCAGAATCAAAATCTGAATAAATTTGATAATCAGAATAAAAATAAAAATAAATATTAAAATCAGAACAAAACTAAAAATAATTATAATCAGAATAAAAATTTATAAAAATAAATAGTATAATCAGAATAAAAATAAAAATAAATATTATAATCAGAATAAAAATAAAAATAAACATTATAATCTGAATCAGAATCAGAATAAATATTCCAATCTGAATCTGAATCAGAATCAGAATAAATATTATGATCAGAATAAAAATAAATATTATAATCAGAACAAAAACAAATCTGAATCAGAATAAAAATAAATATTGTAATCAGAATAAAAATAAATATTATAATCAGAATCTGAATCTGAATCTGAATCAGAATCAGAATTGGATTGGAACCCTGATAATCAAGTGGGACAATAGTCAAAACACGCGCTTGTGTTTACAATCCGTTACAACTTTCACTTTTACCAGTGACGTTGTCACCACTTTCATTTTCACAATTCCCCTTGACATCATCAGGGTGTTAACAATCGTACAAAAAATTTGTTAACAGTCTTACACGTAAACTCATAATCATCTTTGTTTCATATTCGCGTGATAACTCTGATCCAACTTTCTCAATCGCCTGTGCGAGTGAAACGAATTGTCGGACGATTTTATCATCATCGACATAAGCTAGCGACTATTTCATTGCCTGTTGGAGTAATTTAATAAACCTGCATTCGGCTGCTAGTGCGTATCTTCCGTTGTATTTTTGTTCTTGTAATACTTCAAAATCATTTTTGATTTTTTCAGGATCAAGTTGATCAGAAACTTCTATATCATTGTCATGTAAGTTTTTAATCGCTGAAATAATCGTATTAATATTTTCGGAATTCATTATATAATAAGTATTTAGTTAAAATTAAAACAAAACTTGACAGTAGGAGTGATGAGCAATTTGCCGTTCCATGGGGTCCCTTCATTTTGCCAGTTTTGCCGTTCATTGGGGTCACTTCATTTTGCCAGTATTTGCCGTTCCATGAGGTCCCTTCATGGGGTACCGTTCAATGAGGCTAATTTTTCTGGCTGGCAGTTCTTTCTGACTGTCCTTTTATAAGGCATCCTTCTTGAGGCCTTTTTTTTTCTTTCTGGCTGACATTCTTTCTGAATGTCTTTTAACGGGGCACCCTTCATAAGCTACCTTCACTTGTGGAGGACTCATCACTCCTACTGTCTATTTTTGGGGCTCCTATTTGCCATTAATTTTCAAATGTCATGCACACCTCCCCTCAAATCAAACCTAGAGGGGTGCAAAATCAGCACCAACCACATTGTTCAACATGGTGGGGAGGTGTACATATTAGATCTCCTTAGGCTGGAGCCCCCAATTATTATAAATACAATTTGCAAACCGTAAACAAATTTGTCAGTCACGGGATCGTGGAACGCTAATTTCCACGAATCTTATCTACTATTATATGTTTCAGAACATATATATAAGGTGAGCAATACTTGGAAATCCAAAAATAGCTCACCTAAGAAGCGTGGCTTGTCTGTTTTTCTCTTTTTCTTAACTATTACCCCTGACAAAGTGGGCAGGGGGTAAGAAACCTGACAAAGTCAGAAAATTATTTTTTTAAAAAAAAATAAAAAAACAGCCAAAATTTTTTTATTTATAAGTGGAAGTAGTTACAAAAATACAAGCGAGGTTACTCTTTAATCTGTCCACTGGAGGAAGCTTTACTTGACAGAGTTATTTCCCTTCATTGAATTTCTCTGTTCTACTTCATCGTAAAATTCAGAAGTGGGGCGTCTGAAGCTAGATACTTAAATATTGTGCTTTATTTGTATTTCTTTGAAAATGCTGATCTGGTTATATTATCTGCGATATGTTGTACCGAAGCTGTGAAAATGCAGAAATATTTGGCAGCTGCACAAATCGATTGAAATTCTATTTCTTCCCTTGTCTCTGTATTTACAGATATAACTGCTCTTGCAGATTTGTTATATTTGCCGGTACCTCCAAATTTATAATTCTGACTCTGTGTAATAGTCTGCAAATTATTCAAATAATTGTCGACTTTTTGGCCGTTAATATGATCAAACACAAGTCCATCTTTGATCAGTCCGTGGAAACATTCATACACAAATTTGTGACAGATATATATTTTCCCCAGCACAGAATATATGATAACCAACATTATTGACAAAATCGACTGGCTTTTTTAGTCGACAGTTCCTAATTATACCAGCATGAGATGCCTCATATTTCTTGATGATAGGATGCTTTGCAAATTTATCTTGCTCCATTTATATACTAATATTATTTGTCTAAATTATTATTTTATTACTACAATAAATATGTTAGCGTGAAAATCTAGCTAGATAATCTTCAGCGTTTTTTATCGGAGATTCATTACCATCATTTTTTTATCATAATGCCGTTTCAAAGCTTTGTATTTTTTACCACAGCGTTCTACACACAACTGCGTTTCACCCCCTGACTCCTACGTTACACTTTAAACACGACTTTTGTCCTAGACTTTCTGGTCGCACACTCTGCATGTGGAATCCACAAAATTCATTTACACCAGCCAGACCGCTCCGGTGGCCTTGTGGTAGAGCGTCTGCCTCGGATGCGGGAGGTCGCGGGTCGATCCCCGGCCGAGTCATACCAAAGAATTAAAAAAAATGGTACTAACAGCTGCCTCGCTAGGCGCTCAGCATTAAGAGGTTAGTGTTAGGACTGGTCGGCCTGGTGTCAGGATAATATGACTGGGTGGGACATCATGCTACATGTCTGCAGCATGATGCCCTAGTGCTAAACACCACTATTAACTGTCACACTGCAGACATCGTAGAGATATGACTGAAAATTTGTTAAAGCTACGTTAAAAATCTAAATCTCACTTACACGAGCCATATTACAAGTAGTTGTAGATCCAATTATCAACCACTTACAACTATTCTTTGCTTGGATAATTATATATATGTTTTGAAGTTTAATTTAAATATATATTTGCCTTAATTATACCATGGAGGAATTTACGAGATTATCTGCGATTAAGCCCTCTAAAGCTAGATTCGATCTTGACAGAATAACCCTGACTTACCGATGCGAACTCTGGTTGATGTTGATCCTGATTCGACGAATCAGACTTTAATCAATCGTGTCCGTGAAGCCAAGAGAGAGTTTCGCAACGATGGTGCGGTTTATGTGTGGTCAACATTCAGAATTAGGCAAGACTTTGATGCTACAATGAATGACCAACGAGCAATGACAATCATTGATTATCTCGACAAACAAAGATACCTTTTTAGAATAAAATATATTGTTGCGGTAGACGACACATGCATCATTCGTGACAAACGTGATCCTGATCAATTACATCACGCTGGAGATGTTGTAACGTTAAGTAAAAAATCCAAACCAGGAATACTGACTGGTATTGACAAACCATATTATGAACGAGAATATCCTGTGACGGCAGTTGTTTATGCGATATACCCGCTGAATGATAAATCTAGCGTTGATGATCTCCGCCGATGAAACTTTCGACGCTGAATTGTGTTGCCAAAAGAGTTATACAACATTTCACAAAAGCGATACGTGGAAATGGTTTAACGGATTTACGACGTAAAAAAAATAAATGAGTGGGCTGAACACGTTAGAGAAAATGGCTCTACGATCAGAGACGTTGCTGAGCTGTAAAAGTAATTAAAATTTCCGATAAATATAAAAACGCTAACAGGCGAAATTTTACGCGATGCAAAATATAAATGAAAGGGAACCCCGATAGCGATTATTGATCATAACGCGCACACGTGGACATCGAACGTAACATTATTTCCAAGAAATAGAACTGTTACATTTATAACGATGATATGTTCGATTTTATTTACAAAATATGTAAAAGCGATCCTGTATCCGTGTGGTTGTTTTAATGTTCCGAGTATAGCTATTATGATCAGTTTGTACGGCCTATTGGAGATATTTATTGATCTGAATCCCTCCACTCGTAAATGAAAACTATGGCGTTGAGATACACAAAAGATGATAATGCTGTGGAACAATTATTAAGTAATTGTTTTACCGTTCCGTCGGTTGCTGATCATTTTCCTCAGGAGAAAAATTTATGGAAACCAACAAGATCGGAATTTATTGAAGATATTCAAAAAAGTTGTGTTGAATAAAGACACGGCGGATTGTGGAATACTAAATACGATTATAAGGATGTTATTTCAATTGATATGCTTGCATGTTATACCGGAAGTTTTCTTGGAATGGGAGCTTGTTCTGAATATTTCAAAAGATTTGGACATCCAACACACGAAATGACTCGAGTTGCGAAAAATGGACCCTTACCAGATTTTGATTTAACTGGATTCGCGTGTATTGAGTCATTTGAGTTTGTATCGCCTGAGTGCCTTCATCAGGTTGTTGGTGCTTGGTTTGGATATCATTTTCATAATCGTGGTTGGGCTCCCATTGTTTTGTTGAAATATATGCTTGATGTGGGTGTTTTAATATCGTTAACTTAAGTGAAGCAATAATATCCTATCGCGCACAAAGGACGGTTTGGTTACCAAATCCTGTTAATGAAGATTTTAGCGAGTTTGCAATAGCAAAGGATTTAGGCAGAAAAATAATTGGAAAATTTACACAAGGAGTATCATATGATTATAAACGACATTGTGTATGATTAATAATTGACGATGCAGAACTCGATTTTATAATTGCTGATACAACGAAGAGAAATATATTTATAAGTCGGAATAATGCTTACTCATCAGCTGGAACAAAACTAGGAACAATTGTAACTTACATCGATGGAGATTCACCGCAGTTTGCTTATTTAAGATCTTTGATGCTCACGTATGTTTTAATAAATTTACCGCAGTTAGAGTTGTAACAGATTCACTTTATATCAACGAAGAAAATATAGGTTTGTTAGATGATTGTAATATAGGAATATATAACGCTCCATGGGGCGAGTGGAGAGTTAACAATGAAAATATACTTAGTTATTCTGAATCTGCTGATTACGAGTCTGAGGAAACATATTACAAAAATAAACAGATATCAAAACTTCCATCGGCTCCATTTGCATGTGATCCTGTAGCCAGATATAAAACCGTTTATCTCAACGGGTGCGGTGGTTCTGGTAAAACAACGCGTGCGATTGAATTATTTCGGAATCTTGACATGATTGTACTAACTCCGACTCACCGACTCGCCAGAGAGATGAATGAGCGAGGAGTTAAATCTCATACTTATCATAGTTTCTTTCAGTGGAAGGGAGATGCGTGGACACCTGAACGAATGGGTGAGAAATATATTCCTAAAATTATTATCTGGGATGAAATATACACGGTATCCTTGGAAGTATTAAAAATGTTTCTTGATTCGTTATTGACTCGAAATACTGCTGTTATCATGTGTGGTGATCATGGTCAACCACCACCTTTTGTTGGATCATCTCTGCATGAATTGCTGAAAAATTTCGTAGATTATTATGAAGAGATAATTGATGATCATAGAGCTATTGATTCAACGCTGAAAAAGTTTAAAAAGTTAATCAGACTACAACTAAATAAAATTCAATGTGAAACTCCTATGAATGATTTTTTGGAATATGTGGAGGCCTCCTGCTTTGATAGTTGCAAGTAGAAAGATAGTTCGTGATTCACTTCAGCAGCAATTATTTCTGTTACATAAAGAAAAGTTTTCAGATTTACATGTGTCATTGTGTTATCGACCAGCAGATACACACAAACAAAATATTGAAGTTGAGATTCCTGGAATTAATGAGAAACAAAAACTCGTTCTTAATGATATTGTTTTGGTTCCTATGAGTGTTGTTGAGAGCGCGTTAACGATGGATAAATCTCCATGGATAGAATTAATAGTAGTCTCGGTCATACACGCGAAAATGTGATGCTGGCGTGTCTTGAGTGTAATCGACGTGGGGGGGGGGGGTTGTCCTACTTTCACAGAAGTGAACCTTACAAAAAGGCGGTGGTAATTGTGTATCTTCAGGAATCACTTTCATTGTTCACGTACAAATCCACGTTGAGGAGCAGTTGAATCTAGTCTGTAGACTGTAAGTCTACCCATGGATCTTACCACTCTGGAAATTGTATGTGTGGTCACACTTCAAATAGGATCAGTTGCTCTTTTCTTACCACCTTCAAGTTCACCAGGTTCATATAAATATCTGACATTCATATTACCTAGTACTGGTTGTTTTTAGAAAGAGTCACGTCGTTGTACTGGTATGTCTTTTTGTGATTGCATTGATAAGTTTTATAGAAATTCCACGAGTAATTTCATTATTTAAAGCAACTATCACACTTGGCAATCTTGCTATCCATTCACGAGATCTCTTATCCGTCTGAACTTTGTTCAAGGATACTTTCAGCGCATACTGATATCCAAACAATCGCTCAGCAAGTGTTCGATTAAATCGCTCAGCTATAGCCTGATCGTGATGAATTGCGGTTTGTCCTCGTCTGATTTTGAAGTTATTTTGTTTCATCATCGACATTACTGCACCAAGAAATTCTTTGCCAGATCAACCTGTAGCAACTGTGACCATCGCAAGGGCCCTCGTCGAAAAATTCGTTCAAACGCAGATGAAACTTCAGTTGCTGTCTTTGTTGATAGTAGTTCTGCTTCTTTATATCTGGGGCCCCGAGTAGCCGAGTGGTCTAAAGCACTCACCATTACGGATCACTGCCATCTCACCTCTGTCTGCGAGGGTTCGAGTCTCGGATTCGGCCAATGTGGGTATGTGAGAAAACTTGCCAGTAGCTTCTCGTGGGTCGGTGGTTCTTTCCGGGGTTTTCCCGGGTTCTTTCTCCAATATTTATACTGGCCGCCATGTATGGCCTACTGTGTGCTCAAAAAATGGCGTTAAACCCTACAACAGCAATCTTTATATCTACTTGCAACGTCAACGACAGTCAACGCGTATTTGTATGTGCGTGATTGACGTCTACCAGTTCTAATAGTATCATGCGATAAAAACAAAATATCTGCCTGATGAACTTCATTGGAGGTACTGACATCAAAATGTGCGTACTGAATTTTTTAGGTGGTGGTAGATAAATTTGCCATATTGCCAGTCGTGTTAACGAATCTGCGGCAACAGAACATTCGACACCTGCTGTATCAGCAAGTTTACTGATCGCTGCTCTACCCCTCCAATATCCTCTTGGGCTATAATAAATCGATTCCATTATTATAATAACAATGAGCCGACTAATTACCGGCCCCTAACACTAGTTTACCTTTCATCGCAGATCTTACCAGCCAATAACCTACTGATTCTTTGAGAGATTTATTTTTTTACAGACTTTAGGGTGTGAATCAACTTCACGTCTGCAATATGTCGTTGTTGTAGATCTGGATTTTTATACGCAAGATGATGAACGTGGCATGCTTGATCAATAGCATTTATTGGATGTTCTACAGATTTTGGTTGATCTTTCTCGTCAAGTCGGATATCAAGTCGGGTTCCAGGACCACAATAATTATATCCAGGAAGATGCTTCTCGAAGGATTCATAGCCCATGGAGTCCCTGGTAACTTTCCCAGTGAAGCAGCGATATCTCTGCCTGTTTCACGAGAGATAAATCTGTATTTGCTTGTACTACATTTCACACACTTGCCTGTAAGTGCACGCTTTTATTCCTCGTCGTTATTGTTTTAATCCACTGGTGTGGGGGGGGGGGGGGCTCTGCATCGAACACAATATAAATTCATCTTATTTATTATATTCCTACAACATGGTTATCATTGATTTCTCAGCGACACGAAAGCAAGAGCCAGTCAAGCATCATCCAGTGCTACCAAATTATGTCGGATCAATTATCATAGGTCCATCTGGGTCTGGTAAGACGCAATTGTTGCTTAACCTGATAATAAGATAGCTCAAATGGGATACGTTGTATTTAGTGGCACCACCTGCAGATGATCAGCGATGCTACGACGTGCTTAAAGATTTTAATTAAAATGCAAAATTGTTGAACGAGGACGGTAATGACATTATTGACTTTACCACCGATATAGATGATGCTCCATCTGTGGATGATCTCGAGTGATGTATTAATAATCTTGTAGTATACCCCCCACGAAAGAGTACTGGTAGCAGCTGTGTGAAGGAATCCAGCGCAATGTCGAGTCTGGAAACATGTAAGGCATGTACAGTGGCATTAAGAAGGCCCAAGACCCTACAGTGAAAGGGGTCGTCCTCCTGAAATCTCTGACGGGAGAGAAGATCACAGACCGTGAGCAACAGATGGCCAGGTAGGTGGAGCACTACTCAGAGCTGTACTCCCGAAAAACCTCAGTCTGCACACCAGGTCCGACAGGAGGCTGTTCAACCTGGCATGATTGCGCTCGAAATCCAAAGTGAGGTCGGTGCTCATCAGGGAGATGCTCTTTGCTGACGACGCGGCTCTTGTGACCCACACCGAGGATGCCCTCTAGAAACTGGGAGACCGTTTCGCTGATGCATGCAAGCAGTTCGGGCTCCCCATCAGCCTGAAAAAGACAAACGTCAGCGGGCAAGATGCCACCACTGGCCCTTCCATCAAAATCGACAGTGTCACCCTGGAAGCAGTCAGCAACTTTACTTACCTGGGGTCATCAATCAGCAACACTCTCTCGCTCGATGTGGAGCTGGACAAAAGGCTTGGAAAGGCAAACACCATCATGGCCGACTAACGAAGAGCGTGTGGAAAAACGACGCGCTTACAGAGCACACCAAGATCCAAGTCTACCAGGCCTGCGTTCTCATCACCCTCCTATATGGAAGAGAGACCTGGAGCACCTACATGAAGCAAGAGCGCCGGCTCAACTCCTGCCATATACAGTGCCTAAAACACATCCTGAAAATCAGCTGGCAAGACCGCGTCCCACACAGCGAGATCCTGCAGCGTGCAAGTATCCCCAGCATGTACTCCCTGCTGAGCAAACGCCGTCTTCGATGGCTGGGACACGTCCGACGCATGGAAGATCGGATGCTGCCAAAGGACATCCTATATGGACAGCTGGCCACTGGCAGCAGAAGAGTCGGCCGCCCGTCACTCCGTTTCAAGGATGTGTTCAAGAGGGACATGAAGGCATGCGACATTTCACCCGATAGCTGGGAAGTGCAGGCCGAGGACCAAGGCATCTAGAAACTAACGGTCCGCAAGGGCATAGCAGTCACTGATGTGAGGAGAGGCCAGCTGGCAGCAGAGAAACGTGAGAGAAAGAAGAGTGCGGCAGCAACTCAGACTTCCCAGTACGTCTGCACCAACTGCAATAGGGACTGTCACTCTCGCATCGGCCTACACAACCACAGCAGACGTTGCCAAAACCCTACAGACAGACGACACTCCAAGGGCGCTACTCGCCTTGCTCCTTCAAGACTGAGCTTCCAATGATGATGATGATTCGATGATGTGATGCAAGACAAACAATCAAATCCAGGTCGGATATTTTCCCGAGGCAGACACAAAAACTCAGATATTATATATGCTACTTAGCGATATACACAAATACCTAAAGTGATCAGAGATAACTGCAATCTTCTGGTTGTATTTAATGGTGCTGATACTCACACACTGAGAAAATCCATCAGTCTTGGTGTTCAGGGGACATGGATATGATTAAATTCAGAAACTTCTCAAAAGCACAAGCGATTCCTCATGGATTCGTCACGATAAATTTACATGATCCTCGGTTGCGATATCGAGTGGGTCTCGATAAAATTTTTGGTTGAGAGAGACAGCAGCAGGAAGGGGATGACCAACAGTGAGTGTCCCGGGTCGGTAAACGAGGACGCAGAAAAATTTGAAAATACAAGCGTCGAAAGATAAAATAATAAAAATGAGCTAACCCGGTTAGAAGTCTCGGTCGGTTAGAAGTCTCGGTTTAGCGTTATTGACCTGTATTTTCATCTTTGTAGGAAGCTTTATTTTCAACAATGGACTACTCTAAAACGTGGTGTGTTCACCCTTCCTGCTGCTAATCCCCATTCTTTTTCCAGCTTCTGTTTATGCATTTTTCGCTATTTCAATGCTCGAAAAAATTTTGTTGTTATTCAGCTCATCTCATGAACTGATGACACTGAGAACAACAACCCTTACACGTGATCTAGCTGCTTTTGGCAAACGAATTTAGTATAAATACACTATAAAGGAAGGCGTTGAGGTTATAAATGATACAATAAAAGCACAAGGTTAAATGCATGCTGATGATACGTTCTATGTCCAGTTCAAAACGAATTCAAGGACAACATGAAAGGCATTTTAATGCATGAGTTGCAATATTAATTGGAAAGAAAACATTTAATATAATCAACGAAGCATTATATTATCTACAACAAGAGTGACCTCATTATGTTGAATACGACAAGGCGATACATGGGTGTTATCTATTGACCTGATGAAACTTAAATATATGTTTGTCAAACAACCAATAAACTTATCAAACAAATAGAGATACGAATAATATATTCTAATGAACCGTATGATGACTAGGTAGGAGAAACTGAGCCTATATTCGACAAAGGTAAAACAAATTCATAGCCTATTTGCAAACGTACACTAAAGCACCTCATGAAACCATTAGTATCAATACAAATTATTATTTCTGCTAAATTGTCATTTGTGTTTTAAATGTCAAAGTAAAGACAGCAGATTTGATAATAGGATAAGTATCATCACAATCCTTCTTCTCTACATTATTTTGTATTTACGTTGTCTTCTCTCTTGTTTTCTTGAATTTCTTATCGTAATGCCACAGATTATTTATAAGCCTTTGGTAAATTTTCTTTGTCACCTGGCTATTAATGGTAGGGGTCACTATCAAAAGAATACCCCAATGGCCCTCAACACTCGGTTATCTGCTGAGTAAATTTTGCCATTTAGATTTCATCTATGTCGGCACATCACTACAGTCATCATTTGACTAAGCAGTATACATTTATGTGTGTAATTATGCACATTTAAGCAGGTGGGTATGTGTATGTGCTCATGCATGTATGTGTATATATGTACGTATTCGTGTTTATGTCCATATATCTGTTTCTATGGATAACTATATCGTGTGCTTAATTTTAGTCCATGATTGTAAATTGTGCTTTTCAATTCCAGGTCATTTGTTAACAACAGGTTTACATACTTAATGATTGTCAATGATTGTAAGTTTGTAATTAAGATAATAACATAGATTTTTCGTTCAGAATATTCTAGAAACAGACTTGTCTACAATTTGATACGAAATTTCCATTAAAATTACTTACGGCTAGATCAAGCGAAAATGTGTATAAGTATGGGATTTGGTACGCAAAATAATTCATTCCTATTTTTAATCAATCAAATTTTAAAGTTATTTTCAGATACAATTCCGAGGAATTATTTATTTAGATTATTCGTTGGAATTATTAAGAATTCATTGATTATGGAGGCACGCTACTTTGGAACAATTGTGAACTCATTCAAAGACATTCTGGATTGCACCATTGTGATATGTCATGACATTCAAGACAATTGGAATTCATTAAGCACATTCTATACTTGTGATAGGACGTTTAGGATTAGTTTTAGATTTAATTCACAATACTGTAAGTTTCTCTTAAACTGGCATTCTGTACCTTAGAGAAATACATTGTTGATTTACTTAAATTGTTGGTTTTACTTCTTTCTGTTACTTCGTTTAAGACCTAGAGTCGTAACACTAAATGCATATACATTTACATGTATTCGAATCTATTTTGCTACAATCCAAATATTATTAATTTATTCGTTCATGGATGCCAGTATAAAGTTAAATAATATAAGAACTGTTCTTTTATTTGCATATATGTATCTATAAATGTGTGCATGACGTATGATCACGTCGGGCCTTACTTTTCCTTATTCCTTTATAATCTCGTACCTCAAAACAATGATTGCTTTAGATCACTGTATTTCTTAAGCATATTCAAATATCTAGGTTGTGTAATTCTTGTGGGAAAGGCTATTCTAATTTGGAAGAAATTGTGCCTAGCCATTTTGATTTCCTATTATATACAATAAAGCATTTTTAAAACCAAAACAGTAACCACCTAACATAGCTCTATTAACCTTTTCAAACCATATTGTACCCTCAAAACAGAATTTGCAATAAATGTTCTTTTGTGAACTTGTACACCTACCATGCGAATTACATAAGAGCTTTTATTTTAATTGAACCACACAATACCTTTCATTGGTGAGTCCATTTCTATCAGGCAGAAAGAATAAAGCCTATCCAGTATGTTATCATTGTCGGTCATCAGATTAATTTCATCAGCTGAAAATGTTCTCCAATATTCCGCATTATCTGCTTCATAGTCATATTTACCTTTGTAAGCAGATAACACAGATAACACAGATAACACAGCAAAACAGTTGTAGGCTTCCCGAACGACTTGAAGTACAGTTTTTCCGACCCATCATCAACCAAGTACTTTTTCCTTTGATGTAACTGCAGTTCTGCTGTGGTGGAATTAATAATTGTTGCATAACAACTTAAATTGTCTCATTTTTATGATACTGATATTGGACTTCGATGCTTTATCATCAGCGAAAAATGTACTTTACATTACGATCGCAATTGTAACATCTGGAAATCAACATTATGTGTGCAAACTGGTTTCTCGCAGTCTGGAACAATCTTGTCTATCAAATATATCAATGAAATCTTACAGTCAGATGTTGCTATCCACACCGTCCCGTCTAGCCGATTCCGCCAAACGCTTATTTTACACTATGATATCTAAATTTTCAAAATTAAAAAATGATATTTTCGTCAATATTGACCTATACTAGAAATATGTTATTGCTTTTTCATGGTCAAATATATTGATACTCCATTTACAATTAGTTTATAATCCCGTAATTCTGTATTCCTCTCTCTCTCTCTCTCTCTCTCTCTGCTCATTTATTATACTGAAATACCTCTTATTCCCATTGATTTAATACTTTTTTAAGTTCTTCTATTCTGTATTTTCTTTTCCATTACTTCATACATTTTACAACTGACCATATCCTTTTCAGTAATTAATCTAGGTGTCAAATGAAAGTTCTTAACTCAAATTATCTTGCAAATCTAAATATTTGCACACCGTTATGGATTGACAGGATTTGACTTAAGACAGGTGATATAAAAGTTCTTCCCATATTAAATGATTTTGGTTAATTTTCTGGTACTCTTTTGTACAAAAGATTCAAACGATATCTACAATTGAAAATGAGTCAAATTAGTCTTAGAAAAAAAGCAGAATTCATGGTCAACTCATCTTCTTATTTCATATGTAGTTAAATCCTCCACCATTATAGTCTTTAAGTTTTGGTAAACCTCTCTTCTAACTGATGCAGTTTGGTCTGAGCAAGCTGAAATGTATGTTATGTTTTCTTCTTCTATAAATCATTTACTTTCCTGTTGTAATACGTTGTCTCTTTATATCGTTAGGATACATGATTCCTATAACATTCGTAAAAATAAATTAATTTTCATAATGCGTAATGCATGACATTCCTAAACTACATGATTTATGTTATATTCAAGATAGAAGAATCTACAACTATTTTCTAATCTCAGGGAAATTTTAATTATGAATTTCAAACGAATAAATTCAACAAATAATTACAAACTTGGATCATTGAATATATTGTATGCAATTGAGACTAACCCTGTGCTTTATTGAGACTAGCTCTTACTGTGCAGCTGAATTTCTCTCTTTTCATGACTTCCTTTCTGACACACGTCCCTTAGACAATCTAATGAGAAAAACTGTTTATCCCCGGACCTAAATTTACGGCTCCCCTCAGAACATTGACTAATTTCGCGAAAGGAATTTCTCAAAGCCTTGAAATTCGTCTGGGAACACACATCCTTCGTTAACATGGCAAATTAAGATTACTATCTCTAACCGCCAAAAACATTTAAAACTACCATCGAATTCATAATAATCTTCTCGAATCCGCCTTTATTAATAACTATTCTAGAAAATATCATTTTATGACATCTGTTTCGGATGGCCAAAGATTTCCCATAATTTTTGCTCTGGCTTGTCTCAGCCCTGTCATACACTTAACCCTACGTCGACATATCTGGCAGGCCTTATTCGAATGGACTCTAATTGAAATTAAATTCATGCACCAAACAGAGCATATTCCATCCTTCACAGTCAGCAGTTTATTGCGAGTCTAACCCATTAGTCAGTCTTAATAGTTACGTGTCACGCTGACCACGACAGAATGTACTGCGAAATTATCTCTACAAAAGTTTTTACCATTATAGTGACATCACACTAAGTACATAAGTTGGGGGGCACAAACTTAACTCTTATGATAAATAATTGTCAGTCAGAAAATGTCAAACATGAGACGTTTGTAAGGGTGTCCGTAGATAATAATTCACCAACAGGATTACCATATTGACATGTTTTGTAAAACACTGAAATCTAAAATTGTCTTACTCAGCAAAATCAAGAAATATTTTACTTTAGAAACTCGCATTCTATACTATAATTCATACTTTCTTTCAGCAATGTATTATCGTTCAACTGTATGGGGAAACTGTACCAAATCTCAGCTTGATATGATTTATAAACTTAAGAAAAGGGCAGCACTCATTAATTTAAATGCATCCATTGATAGATCACCAAAAGTATTCTTTACAGAACTAAATGGCTTTCAATATATGAAAGGATAGATTTTCACAAGGCAGTTCTTGTATATATAAATGTATATATGGATTAACCCCAGAGTATCTTCAGGATTTATCCATGCCATATTCAACAGAGTACCAGTTGAGATCAACATTAAATGTCAACATTCATCCACCAAAACAAGAACAGAGCAGTTTAAGAAAAGCTTCCAAAACTCAAAAACAGTTCTGTGAAACAAGCTTCCACTGCTTGTAAAACCGGCAGAAAATATTAGTATTTACGAAGAGATATCATGAGTATGTATATGCTACTAATACATTATTATAAAAGTTAGTATATATAATACTGAGACATATTAAAATAAATACTAAAGACATATTAAAATAAAATATATACTATTATCTTTTGCATGATGCAAATTGTTATACGTTTTTTTAATAGGGCCTCTAAATGAGTCACCATCTATATTATTATTATTATTATTATTATTATTATTAACATATTCTATATCTGCTTATGCTTGAACTGTCGCTAATTTACATTTTCTAGTTGCACTGTGAATTTGGCCGAATACGAAATTGTTTCCTTCCTCGCGCCAAACTGTTTTAACCACACTGTTATCAGAGTTCATGACGCTTTATGACTCTGAATGTTATCATCATTAAATGAAGTATGTAAATAAGCATCCAAATGTTATCATCAAATGTAACATATACATAAGCATCCGAATGTTATCATCGTTTAATGTAATATGTACATAAGCATCCGAATGTTATCATCGTTAAATGTAATGTGTATATAAGTAAGCATTCGATTGTTATCATCGTTAAATGTAATTATCATCGTTAAACGTAATAAGTACATAAGCATCCGAATGTTATCATCAAATGTAATATGTACATAAGCATCCGAATGTTATCATCGTTAAATGTAATGTGTATATAAGTAAGCATTCGATTGTTATCATCGTTAAATGTAATTATCATCGTTAAACGTAATAAGTACATAAGCATCCGAATGTTATCATCAAATGTAATATGTACATAAGCATCCGAATGTTATCATCGTTAAATGTAATGTGTATATAAGTAAGCATTCGATTGTTATCATCGTTAAATGTAATTATCATCGTTAAACGTAATAAGTACTTAAGCATCCGAATGTTATCATCAAATGTAATATGTACATAGGCATCCGAATGTTATCATCCTTAAATCTAATATGAAAATAAGCATCCTAATGATAGCATAATTAAATGTAATATGGAAATAAGCATACTTTTCTAAAACACTGCAGAAGTATCATCGTGTCTTGTAGGAGATGACAATTCACAAAATATATGAGTGATCGGGTAAATTTTAATACCCGTGGTTGTAATGTTTTCGTATCCCAAATACGGTTTTAACAAGAATGATTGAGCTTTCACTGCATGAAGCCAGTTTAAACCAGTTTTGTTGTCCAGGAACTAAAGCATTTTTTAAGTATAACTAAAACCGCATGATATATTATGATACAGGGTGCACTTTTGTCTCTTAAAAAAAATTAGTTGTGCAGAAATGAGGGGACTCCGCAACGGCCACAAGTTCATATAGCTGGGAACTTGCGAGCGGCCCACATATAAAGAAATGCTTTTATATCTATATAAGGGATTTAAAAATGAGTGATCGATCGAGTTTCCTCCATTTATACCTTCTCGAGAACCGTCAGGAACAAATTATAATTTGGGTTTTTATTGTTAATATGTTCATTGTATTGAAAACGGGGAAATTCAGGTTCTGAAAGCTACATATCTGTTACTGTCGTGGGGATATTGCGAAGTTTTCATATTTGTTTGTTCCTTTTTCTCTTATACAATGAACGACTAGAATCAAATATTTATCTTTTATTATTAATTCAGCAATTTCATTTACTTAATAAAGATTTCAGTTCCACTGGCAATTTGTAATGATAAATCATGCTATATTCGTCTTTTCTGTCGCACTCTGCAGCTAATTGATACCTAGTCCGAGTTTCCTCTGACCCTTGCCACCCCATTTTTGATATTTGGGCATTTATGTTGGGGTGTAGGGTCAAAGTCCATTGCCTATCAAAAAGTTGGAATTCGCCGACACTGTTTGGTGTCGGCATAAGGTAGCCGCTTACTAGCCGGCCTAGCAAACTTTAACGACCTTTCATTGAGATGTACCTGCATGCAATCTATAGGAATATGATTTATTTTCTCAGATATTGCGAGTATAGCATTCGTTATATCTTTAATCCGCTAACAGACTAGCCGAAACTATAGCGTTGATGAAATTTGACCTGGAACTCGCCATTTGCATTCCGAGTCACATGACTGCACAAATCTCGGGACCCATATGTCAATGACTTCAGAGTTCAAATAGTCACGTGATATCAACAATAAACCATTTCTAATGTTGCTGTAGGAAAACAAATCAAACATATAAATGAAAGTCACGTAATATTTATTTAAAAATAAAAAAGCATAAACTTCTAAAAATATTTATTCTGGAAACAACGACCAGAAATCTGTAAATGTTGCAGCAACTTCGAAAAAAAAAACAACAGATTCAACAAGCGGAGAGCACAGGTCAACGCGGTACTCACGTGA
>JAECUM010021790.1:0-19561 GCA_016617855.1 Megalonaias nervosa | reverse complement strand
CAAACGGATACTATGTGGACTGCATTATTTTCCTTAATTTCTAAGAGGATACGGTGCTGACAGTCTTTTTCCCTGATTTATACAGGTAGAAAAGACGTTAACGGCATTTTCACTTCATTTCTAAAATGAATCGGTATGGAACGACTTTTCCCTTAATTACTAAATGAATACGATGTTGGCGAACTTTTCCTTTTAGTTGATAAAATGATAAAGGTGGAGCTCAAGTTCTTGTGATGAGAAGCGTGGCTTATAGTTGTCAGTCTTCGTATTCGTAAAGAAACTTGGAAATACAACTTTTGTTTTATTGACTTTTCTGACCTGCATTATTCCGTAAATCCGCAAGTATTGTATCTTTTACATTTCACATTGATATTGGATAGACCGGTTTCTTGTGTGATAGTCTTTTAACCGAGTCTTGTATTATTTGAATGATTTCATAATGAAACACGGTTAGCTTTGAAAGCTGCATGAGAAATCTGACCAGTTCTATAACTAAAACTAAAACCAGCAAAATATAATCAATGCTTGTCTAGTAAACAATACATTCGTAAAGCGTTCTAGCTCAGAATGATTAAAATGAAACAAATAAAAAATACATCGTGCAAGATTACACGATAGGAATTAAATATATACGCAGGTACATAACTGCCTATTTTTAGAATACAATACTAAAGAGTGGATTGGACGAGCGCGTTTTTTTATATGCAATTAAATGTCTAAAAAAAATCAAATATTTTGCTCTTTTTCAGGTTTTTACAAGGTTATCAAATGCCGTTTCAATTTTCTAAAGAAACGGGTTTTCTGGCTAGACAAGTGTTATAAGACTGGTTTACAAAGATTCGTTTAATTTAACGCTAAACTATATATTTCGATGTAGAGTTACGAATTCCCAAAATTAGTGATCATTAATTTACCTATGATTTTAGCCTCGTATTAATTATTTATAAAATAACCAACATTGATCGACGAAACACAGTTAAAGTAGATTTACTTATGGAAGCGGTAACAGCCAAGGTATTTCCGAATCCTTAGCGAATAGGGCTCGGATTTTGTGGTCAGTGTATTTGACTTATCTAGGTATATACGATCGTTTCTGAATAAAGTCATTCATTTTTTGTGCTAACACAGTTCTGACAAAGAAACAAACAAACATGTAGCCTAACAAGAAATGTTGCCCCCTTTTCCCTCTCAAGACTGAACTATGGGGTCTCCTCCCAATGAAAATAAGTATCATAGGTAGTTTGGGCCCACCCTGGACCTCCCCCACCCCCACCCCAAGCCCCCGCAGTTGCGCTACTTGTTTGGGCGGTTGCAACGCCATTGACTCCATGTCGATATGATCATTTGTTTAAGAGAGCAAGGACAACAAGATTTTCATTATGGTGGCCATGAAGGGGGAGGGGGGCGGGGGGGAGAGGGTCAGACGGGCATAATTTTCATTTGGGAGACCTTCGTAAATAAGTTATACGAAATCTTTTCGTTTAGGATTATCCACATAAGAAGTCATTTAGTGAAACCCAATGTTGATATTACAGCCCGTTTATGAAGACAAGCGATAACAATATTTCCATAATGTCAGCCATGGCGACCATACTGGATGTTCGATGGTAACTGATTTCATTCTGAGTCAGACATACCTAGGTATAAAACTGTATGCCAAGTTTCAGGACTACCATCCAAGCAGTGCAGGCGGAGAGGCAATAAAAAAAAATCCCTTTCCAACGGTCGAGTACTAATACACCATCAGATGATGCCATTATTAAAAGTCTAATGGTACCAGCACCATCACAGGATCATGATGCCTATTTTCATGAAATTATATTTCCTAGATAGCCATGTAAAAATATCTTTAAATATTTTTTACGGGGAAAAGTGAGATCTTGTATATCCCGATTGCTATTATAAACAAGTTTTTCATTTTTTAAAATTCTTTTTGAAATCCACTCAGCATGGCAAACTTTCATGCTACAGTTGTTGGTGTATATGGTGTACGTAACTACACAACAAAGTTTTAATACTACACTGGTTGATGTATATAGTGTACAATGTTTCAGTACTACAATGGTCGATGTATATGGTGTACAATGTTTAAATACTACAATGGTCGATGCATATGGTGTACAATGTTTAAATATTACAATGGTCGATGTATATGGTGTACAATGTTTAAATACTACAATGGTCGATGTATATGGTGTACAATGTTTAAATACTACAATGGTTGATGTATATGGTGTACAATGTTTAAATACTACAGTGGTCGATGTGGTGTACAATGTTTAAATACTACAGTGGTCGATGTATATGGTGTACAATGTTTAAATACTACAATGGTCGATGTATATGGTGTACAATGTTTAAATACTACAATGGTCGATGTATATAGCGTACAATGTTTAAATACTACAATGGTCGATGTATATGGTGTACAATGTTTAAATACTACAATGGTCGATGTATATGGTGTACAATGTTTAAATACTACAATGGTCGATGTATATAGCGTACAATGTTTAAATACTACAATGGTCGATGTATATGGTGTACAATGTTTAAATACTACAATGGTCGATGTATATGGTGTACAATGTTTAAATACTACAATGGTTGATGTATATGGTGTACAATGTTGGTCGATGTATATGTTGCACAATGTTTAAATACTACAATGGTTGATGTATATGGTGTACAATGTTTAAATACTACAATGGTTGATGTATATGGTGTACAATGTTGGTCGATGTATATGCTGCACAATGTTTAAATACTACAATGGTTGATGTATATGGTGTACAATGTTTAAATACTACAATGGTCGATGTATATGGTGTACAATGTTTAAATACTACAATGGTCGATGTATATGGTGTACAATGTTTAAATACTACAATGGTTGATGTATATGGTGTACAATGTTGGTCGATGTATATGTTGCACAATGTTTAAATACTACAATGGTTGATGTATATGGTGTACAATGTTTAAATACTACAATGGTCGATGTATATGATGTACAATGTTTAAATACTACAATGGTCGATGTATATGGTGTACAATATTGGTCGATGTATATGGTGTACAATGTTTGAATACTACAGAGGTCGATGTATATAGTGTACAATGTTTAAATACTGCAATGGTCGATGTATATGGTGTACAATGTTTAAATACTACAATGGTCGATGTATATGGTGTACAATGTTGGTCGATGTATATTGTGTACAATGTTTAAATACTTCAATGGTTGATGTATATGGTGTACAATGTTTAAATACTACAATAGTTGATGTATATGGTGTACAATGTTTAAATACTACAATAGTCGATGTATATGGTGTACGGATACTACAATGGTTGATGTATATGGTGTACAATGTTTAAATACTACAATGGTCGATGTATATGGTGTAAAATTTTTAAATACTATAATGGTCGATGTATATAGTGTACAATGTTTAAATACTACAATGGTCGATGTATATGGTGTACAATGTTTAAATATTACAATGGTCGATGTATATAGTGTACAATGTTTAAATACTATACTAGTTGATGTATATGGTGTACAATGTTTTCTTACTACATTGGTGGTGTATATGGTGTGCGTAACTACACAACAAAGTTTAAAACTAGAATGGTTGATGTTTATATATGGTGTACCTAACTACACAAAAGAGTTTGAATTCCTTTGCAGACGCTGCCTCAACTTTTATTCTTTTATTTCTATGAATATAATATCAAAAAGTATTCCCTGTAAATGAGGGACGAGCTCAGTTGTCAGCACGGCAAACTTTGACCTCATTCAGGTTTATACACAAATCAACTACTGTTCTGCATCCCAAACTGACCTGCATAAAGGACATGTATCGCCAGTAGCGTACTTAGGGGCAAACGGGGCGACAATGATGACCCAAAAAGGGTTTTGGCGCTCCAAGAGCTCTCACGCTTATGGATTTAGCGCCCCAATGCCTCTGGCCCCGAGCTCTCCCCACCGCTCGGTATTACACTACTATATAACCGTACTACTGGTAACGGTTGCGTCCAAGACAATAAATTCTGGACAACTAATTACAGTTCTAAAAATATTTTTTTTCGCATTCATTATATAATACATGCAAATATAGTAAGTACATTTATTGTATTAGATTTTAATGAAAACAGAGATTTATAACTGTGTATTTAAAAACTAATATATAATTCTGAAATTATCCATTCTGTAAATATAGCAATGCACGTGCAGCATGTACTCATCTGCCCTACTGAAAGGGCCCAAATGCTTATGGCTCGTAAGACAGGTCAAAATTGGCTGCTAGACTTAACCCACGAAGACAGAGTTCTGAAATAAATACATTTGTGAACGAGATACGCATGCCAATATGCAATGACCGTGAGACGTTTGATAAGTGGCATGAACAAGATGGGTTTTGATAAAGTTTGATAACACTAGACTTTCATAGGAACCAAATGGACTAAACGTGTATGAGAGAGAGAGAGAGAGAGAGAGAGAGAGAGAGAGAGAGAGAGAATAGTCCCCAGCGTAAAATTGATTCCCCAGCTTCGATGAATTTAGCACTTAACAGAATCTAGTATCTGGGGTGTTGCGCTTATACATTTGCTACACGGATGTTTTCCTACATCGTACGCCTCAAGGCGTTTTGCCAGCAGTAGTTGTCGGCATTTTGAATGGTGATGTCCATTTATCAATTCTCATGGTTTGTGTGTCATGTGATTGATAAATATCATCTTTTTTGACATGAATATAAACGAGCGAGGACATTATAGACCCTTGAGAGGAATAATTTTAGTCGTCCCTAATTTGCTCTTTCATGCTTTTCTCTTGTTCTTTCCATCCTATTTTTGAAAATTTATAATATAACTGGCGCCTTTTCCCGTTCTATTGGCGGCTTAATATTGATTTCCGGGTTGGGTGTTGATGACGTATTCGAAAATCATAAGGCAGTTGAATTAAATTACATTACCTTCAGTTTTATTGTTTCATTGTTGGTGGGTTTTTTAATTTATTTTGGGGTGGGGTGGGGGGGTTGACAACACTCTTAGGTTGAGGATATGTGGCTAAAAATTTACACCGGGGTTTCATAACCTTTTTATTCAAACATTTGAGATGGATTACATCATTTTAAAAGTTTAAAGGAAAATATAAAACATTGATTTAGGAAACAACTCATGACATTATCAAGTCTTTCCCGATGTATGCCAAGTATTAAGGGTCTAGCCAAATGTTATGTATATTTAATTTACATAGTTTGTTAGTTTTTTTAATTCTTTTATTTCATTACATGTTGTTGTAATGTAACATTATATGTTGGACTTGACCTTGTCCACCCCTCCGGTGGCCTAGTGGTTAAAAGCATCCGCCTCGGATGCAGGAGGTCGCGGGTTCGAACCCCGGCCGAGTCATACCAAAGACTTATAAAAATGGTACTAATAGTTGCCTCGCTAGGCGCTCGGCATTAAGAGGTTAATGTTAGGACTGGTCGGCCTGGTGTCAGGATAATGTGACTGGGTGGGACATCATGCTAAATGTCTGCGCCATGATGCCCCAGTGCTAGATATCACTATAAACTGCCACACTGCAGAGATCGTAGCGATATGACTGAAAAATTGTTAAAGCTACATTAAAAATCTAAATCACATCAACACACTTGACCTTGTCCAAAACTGAGTTAATTTCTGCTTGATCTGATTAACTTTTTTAAAATTTTATTCTGTGTAAACAACTAACACATAGCTAAATTATTTTCTCTGTGTATTATATGTTGTGACCAGTAATTTTGGGCTGGAATCTATTCTCTTCAAATTAATGCATGCAAGTGATTATTTTCTCTGATAATACAAAAGTGCTCTGATAAAATTATTGGATAGAGACATCCACTGAAATTTATAGAAAATTCAAACCAGGAATTATATTACTGTGATTCAGCAAACGACTGTTGACACATCAACACTTTATAAGCTACCACAGACACATCATTGCCGTCAGTCTTTGGATTTATTCTCGACTTGAACTGAGTTTTATTCAGGACTTTAACTTATTAGGACTTGTGTGTGTAATTCTTGGATTATTTTGGGATTTAATTTACAATACCGTAAGTTTTTTCTCATTTTCACTTTGTATTCTTGGAAAATAAATTATTTGTTACATTTCGCAAAGCTTGTTGTCTTTCGCTCTTTTCTGTTATTTATTTTAAGAGCATAGACTCGTAGCACCAACCATTAGTCCAGTTTCCTCTAAGCCTTCCCTTCCCATTTTAGATGTTTTGAAATTATGTTTTAGGCGTCGGGTCAGAGCGCAATGTCGATTGTAAAGTTGGAATTTGCCGACACCGCGCGGAGTCGATAAAGGTTAGTCACTGACTTTCGGGAATGGCAAACTTCAACGACATTGTTTGAACCATACTTGCATGAAATCGATAGGAAAAGGATCTTTCTTCTCCGAAATTGCTAGTGTAATATTTGTTATTTCTTTAATTAATTGACAGACGAGACCAAACTACAGCCATGACGAAATTTGACAGGGTACTCTCTATCTGTACTGTGAGTCATATGACCATCCAAATCTCGCAGCCTTGATGTTCATGACATCAGAGGTCCAATAGTCACGTGATACCAACAAAAACGATAAACAAACGCTTCCCAATATTGCTGTACCCCCAAAAAACTGAAAGTATTAAATGAAAGCGACGTAATGTTTGTAAACAAAAATTAATGGACATAATTCTCAATATGTTTACACCGAGAACAACAACTAGACCTGCCTCGGAAGCAGCAACCCGGAGAGATTCGTCAAGTGTTGAGCACATGTCAACGTTGTTTTTGTTGATATAACGCGACTACCTCGTTGATAAGTGTTCTCCACGTGATAAATCTGGCCAAATATAAAATATGTTTGTCCTCAGAATAGAGACTTATCTGGTATTGCTTTCTTCATTCTCTAGTTCTAGAGATAGATGTCGAAACGACTGACGAGACTGGACAGCGGTATATTTGGCTTCTGATCAGGTCTGATACAGTGTATCTGTTTCCTGTATGCAGCTGTGACTTATTGTTGTGTTTTTTCTATTTCAAAGTTTACTTAGGAAAGTGATGTATTCTTTTCAGGTGCTCGATTACAAAGCAGGAATATACCACCATAGCCTGGTCCGTCAGTTTCGGTTGTTAATATCGAATATGCTTTTCTGTACGATCAAAGTCTACGTAGCAAGTTTTCTCCCAAGATACTGATACTGTATAAAGTTAATAAAATAATATCAAAGACATCTCAATGAAGTAAGTTACATGGCCTTGGGCGCTTCTAAGGCACTCTGTTCCATAATAATGGGAAGGATACATCACTGAGTTGCAAAGTTTTCTATTCATTCATTGCAATATATTTTGCTTGGAAATTCACATTACACGTTGTTTAAAAATGCAGATTTAATATAAGAAGAAACTATTTGCCCCAGTTAAAGAAGAACTGCAATTTAAAAATGCAAGCATAGAGTTTTAGCTGACCTGACCAAACGTGGAAGAGAACTTCGGTCCAGCGTCGTGCTCTCTTCATCTGACGTCATCTTTCGACGAGTCTTGTCTGTAGTTAGTCAACAGTTATTTAAAATTCCAAAGTCTCAAAAAGCGCAGGACCAACTCCAGCCAAACATGGCAGAAAGCAACTAGCATAAAAGCCTTTAAATATTTTAAAGGTGATGCAGACCCACTGTCAAATATTTCCTGTTTCCGTTAGTAAAAATAGAAAGACCTTCAGACCACTTCTTCTCGAAAATCGCCAACAAAGCTCGACCAAATTTGAGAGAAAACATCCTCACATAAAATGCCCGTTACATTTGTACTAATGATTCCGTATGGCCGAATGGTCAAAAGCGCTCAACTTTACTGATCACTGCCTTCGAGTCTCGGGCTTGGACAATGTGGGTATGTGAGAATGCTTGCCAGTAGCGTCGTTGGTTTTTACCTGGGTTTTCCCCAGGTTCTTCACCACCATTTACACTTGCCGCCGTGCATAGCCTATTACGCGCTGAAATATGGCGTTAAACCATCCAAAACAACAACAACAGCTCATGATGACCATTCGCAATCAAATATGGCCGCTTTACCAAATATAAAAACCTCCAAACCACGTTTTTGGGGGTTAAACCATTCAACAAAATTTGACCAAATGTGACAGAAGGAACCTAACATGAATTTTTTAAATTTTATGAAAATGCGGTAGTTTCAGCATCAAATATGGTCGCCGCTGCTAAAAATATGTGAATCTTTCTGCGACATATCTTCAAAAATCGCTGAACAAAATTTGGTCATATTTGACAGAGAGCACTAGGCGTGAAGACCTTCACATTTGTTTCAAATAATGCCAATCTGACATAAAATGTTCAAGTAGAAAACCTTTAAACGAATTCTTGTCAAACGTGGCTGAATATAATTGGACTAAATCTGATCCAAACATCCTCAAATAAAGGCCATTCGCGTTATTAATAATGCTGCTGACCTGTCTTTAAATGTTGCACCCTTTAATAGAAATATAAACAATACCCTTTACAACATCAGCAAGCATCGTGATAGCTCAGACTTCTAGGTCAACTGTTCTTGCATTTGTCTCTTAGGTAAATGTCAGCCAGGTGAGTGATATATATTACGTATATGTACTTAATATGCTTGTGTGTTTTAAATTCTCTTTTCTTTTATTTTTATTTCATTACGTTGTTGTAATGATAACTTTATTCACTGGATTTGACTTTTTTCGGAAAATTAAGTTTTCTGTTTTCACCTGATAAATACGCAGTCTATTGCTTAGTTATATTTTTAGTTAACCTAGTTCTTGACCTTGGTTCCGATTTTGTAAACATTGAGTGAAAATGATTGGTTATTACCAAGGTCATGTTCAGCCCACGTGTTAGTCTGTTGTAAACAGTTTTATTTTTAAATTTATTTCCAGTGTGGGAACTGATTCTTAGATAGGGCTATTCTAGCCTACGTGCAAATTGGCATTTTGTTTTAATGCGCTGTTCAAGTTAAGTGACCACGTGAGCGATCATGTGATCTAAAATCGCGGTTAAAAAAGGAAATTTTTTAGTGGATTTGATTAGTCGTAAATATATACCTTCGGGCTCAATGTATTTGTCTTGTTGTTGCCATTTGAGTTGATTTTCGTATTGAAAATAATTTATTCACCCTAAAAAATACTCTTCTTCAACGAAATTCTTGGACAAAGACATTCACTAAATTATTCGGAATTCAAAACCCATAATTATATTCTTGGTGACTCAACAAGGAACTGTTGACACATCAACACAAACTGGTTATAGAGGACGTCATCGCCTTCCATATTGGAACTTCATCGAGATTCGAACTTGGATTCAATTAGAACTTTTAGTGATAGGACTTATATTTTTCAATTCTATAATTAATTTTTTGATCATATTCACGAACCGTAAGTCCTATTTCATATTTTTACCTTGTTTTATAGGGAAATAAATTATTTTGCTAAATTTACAAAGCTTGTTGTCTTCACTCTTTTCTTTTGTTACTTTTGTACGAGCCTACACGTAACAAAAGAAAATTGGGGTGCTCGTCCTTGGGATAAATAAATTTTGGCTAAAATATTTCAGAAAATTGTTTTTTTAAATTTAAATTCCCCTAGTTTCTTAAATCCCAAGTACTATTTCAAATTTTGTTTGAAATATTTAGTGGAATCAACAGGTTTTTTCACAATGTCATCAAAAGTGGAGACTTTTCTTTCTAGTCCTACTCAGGAGCAGTTGGATAGTTTGAGAAAAGATGAGTTGCTTGAACTTGCCAGAAAATATAATCTTTCTGAGGCAAAATCTTCCTTAACGAAGCAAGAAATTAAAAACATTCTGATCCAGCGTTTGGCAGACAATAATGTTTTCGATATAAGTGTTTTGGGTTCGATCAGTAAGTCTGCATCAGACTCTGATATAAAAGTAAGGAATTGAAATTAAAATACAAAATGGAATTAGAGTTAAGGAAGCTTGAACTTCAGAAAGAAAAGAACAAATGTTATTGGAAAAAGAAGAGAGAGAGAGAGAGAGAGAGAGAGAGAGAGAGAGAGAGAGAGAGAGAGAGAGAGAGAGAGAGAGAGAGAAACAAATGCAATTAGAAGAAAGAGAGAAAGAAAAACTTATGCAATTGGAGTTACAGAAAGAACAAATGCACTTACAGATGCAAAGAGAAAAGGATGAAAGGGAATTTCAAATTAGAATGAAGGAAATGGAGCTGGCAAGTGAAAAGCACATTCCCACTTCACATACAAATTCAAATTTTGGTATTACAAAGAATTTTAGGCTAGTACCCCCTTTCAGTGAAAAAGAAGTAGCAAATATTTTCCTTATTTTGAAGAAGCTGCTGAAAATTTGAAATGGCCAAGGGAGCAATGGACTCAATTATTGCAGTGTGTACTTTATGGCAAAGCCCGAAATATCTTTGCATTCCTGTCAGTACAGCAAAGGTCTGACTATGATTTGGTTAAGGAATACATCTTAAAGGGTTATGAGTTAATTCATGAGGCTTATCGGCAAAAATTTAGGAACTATTGAAAAGAGGCTGGACAAACTTATGTAGAATTTGCAAGAGAAAAAGAGCAGTTATTTGAGAGATGGTGCTTAGCCAAGAAAGTTGAACATGATTATGAAAATATCAAACAACTTGTATTACTTGAAGAGTTCAAGAACTGTGTCCCTAGTGACATTAAGACTTATCTTGAAGAGCATAAGATCGAAACCTTGGAAAATGCTGCTCTTGCTGCTGATGAGTATTTCTTAACTCATAAAGTTCCTGTTGTAAGCAAGTCTCTCACTCAGCATTCTACTGGTAAAAAGGTATTTCAGCCTAATACGACTTCTTCTAAAACTCAATCTGGCACAATTTTTAAAAATCAAGCTTCAGATAAGTTTGATTCAAAATTCTTGTCTCTTCCTACGTGTACCTATTGCAAGAAAAAAGGACACGTTATTTCTGATTGCTTCAAATTGAAATATAGGCATCAGAATCAAGATAGACCTATCCCAAATGCTCTTATTTCTAAGAGGTCAAGGTAACGGTCATGTATTGAAAGCAATACATTTATTGGGACTAATAAACCCCAGTCTGATTTTATTATGGAGAATTATGAACCACTCATGTCGAAGGGTTCTATATCACTCTTAGGTGGTTTGGCCAATCCTGTCCCTATTAAACTTTTAAGGGATACAGGAGATTCTCAGAGTCTTTTATTATCAGGTACTTTGCCTTTTTCTGAGAAGTCTTCTTCTAATGAGAGTGTTCTCATTCAGAGAGTAGAGTGCGGCTTTATTAATGTTCCTCTTCATTCTGTAAATTTTTCATCAGACTTAGTGTCAGGACCTGTGACAGTCGGTATAGTGTCTAACTTACCCGTTGAGGGCATTCATTTGTTACTAGGCAACGACCTAGCTGGAGACAAGGTTGTTGTTAATCCACTTGTAACTTACAAGCCTTCTTTGGATTAGAAAGTTGATCCTATTGAAAAAGAATTCCCTGATTTATACCCAGCTCGTGCAGTTACCAGAGCTATGACAAAGAAAGCTCTTGAGAATGATTTTGATAAGGAAAATATTCCTTTAGCTGACACATGTATTGGTTAGGCTCTTGATGAGGTCACTTTCACTTCTTGTTTGGATCAGTCAAAAGGTATTGATCACAGTGATCCTCTTTTAACTACTCATTCTCTTTTATCTAATCAGGGTGACAAAAGACAACCATTTGTAGTCGAACAGGAAAAAGATCCTGAGATCTCCTGTTTGTTTCAGAGGGCCATTAGTGAAACTGAAGCTACTGAAGTACCTGTCTGTTATTTCATTAAAAATGGAATTCTTATGAGAACATGGAGACCTCCCGAGGTACCTGCTGGTAACGAGTGGTCAGTGAACTATCAAATTGTATTTCCAAAATCTTACAGACAGGAAATACTTAGTTTGGCCCATGAAACTCCTCTGGCTGGTCATATAGGGATTAATAAGACTTATCACAAGATCTCGACTCATTTTTATTGGTCAAAAATCAAAAGTGATGTTTGCAAATACTGCAGATATTGTCATACTTGTCAAATGGTAGGAAAACCCAATCAGAAGATACCTAAGGCTCATCTGCAACCTATTCCTGCATTTGATGAACCATTTAGCAGAATTATGTTAGATTGTGCTGGTCCCTTACCTAAGACCAAGTCAGGCAACCAATATTTGTTGACCATTATGTGAGGGTCAACAAGATTCCCAGAGGCAATTCCTTTGAGGAATATTAAAACCAAAACTATAGTTAAAGCTTTGATAAAGTTTTTTTTACTCAATTTGGCCTTCCCAAATCTGTCCAATCGGACCAA
The DNA here is from genome assembly GCA_016617855.1 of Megalonaias nervosa. Classification (NCBI taxonomy): domain Eukaryota; kingdom Metazoa; phylum Mollusca; class Bivalvia; order Unionida; family Unionidae; genus Megalonaias; species Megalonaias nervosa. The sequence goes on along the minus strand of JAECUM010021790.1, from coordinate 7,191 downwards.
GGGTCAAATTTTATGTCTGGAATTTTGCAGCTAGTAATGCTTGAATTTGGCACTCAGCAATTCAAGTCAAAAGTGAAATTGTGTTTTCACAGATCTTTAATTGTGAGAACTTTTGAGTCTTGTAATAGTGTTCATTCTGTCTTGCTCATTCTTCAAAATTTTCTTCAAACTATATTTTACGGCCCTTATAAAGTTAAGAAGAAAATGAATGAGTTAAATTATAATAATAGTACTCTGATCTAAATAAATTAATGGAGTTCCAGTATATTGAAGGAGACAGCAAAGTAAATCATGCAATTAATTTAGTTGTACCTGTCCCACTCACTGAGGAATTAAGTGAAGGAATTCGATCGGATACTATTGATTTTGGAGCGACAAATCTTCGGAATTCGGAAATTATGAAAAATCTGGACCAGAAACTTTTACATTTGCAACAACAGGAAAAGAATGAACTTAAACGGCTATTATTTGAATATGAGCACTTGTTTCCAGATGTCCCTACGAGGACAAAGAAAATATTTCATGACGTTGAAATTGTGAATTCTAAACCTGTGAAACAACACCCATACAGGATGAACCCTCTCAAACAGGAATACTTGAAAAAGGAAATTCAGTATTTGCTGGAGAATGATTTCATAGAGCCCAGTAAAATTGACTGGAGTTCACCATGTATACTTCTTCCGAAACCAGATAAACTTTCCGTATGTGCACTGATTATAGGAAGGTTAACAGTGTGACAAAAACAGATTCATTTCCATTACCATGAATCGATAACTGTATTGATAAAATTGGAAATGCCAAGTACGTCACCAAGTTTGACCTTCTGTAAGGATTTTGGCAAATTCCACTAACGGAAAGAGCAAAGAAAATTTCGGCATTTGTGACTCCAGATGGACTCTATCAATATAAAGTAATGCCGTTCGGTATGAAGGGTTCCCCAAGTACCTTTCAACGTTTGATGAATATGATTACCTCTGGTCTAGATAATTGCGATTCTTACATCGATGATGTCATCATCTACAACGACACCTGGAAAGAACATCTAGCCACGTTTCTGAAATTCTTTGACAGACTCATTGATGCAAGTTTGACAATTAATGTATCTAAAAGTGAGTTCTGCCGTGCTTGTGTAACTTTTCTGGGACATATTGTGGGACATGGTCAAGTTAAACCTATAGATGCTAAGGTCAAGGCTATCTCTGAATTCCCTGTGCCTGTCAGTAAAAAGCAACTGATGCAATTTTTAGGTATGGCCGGATACTATCGAAAATTTTGTACCAATTTTTCTAATATTGCTGAACCCCTGACAAACTTGCTAAGTAAGAAAAACAAGTTTCTTTGGACTGAAGAATGTCAGGAGGCTTTTGATAGGTTGAAGGCCATACTTAAAAGTGCGCCGGTTCTTACAGCTCCAAATTTCAATCAATCTTTTAAGGTATCTGTTGATTCAAGTGATGTTGGGGTTGGAGCAGTATTGATTCAAGAAGATAGAAATGGTGTTGATCATCCAGTGTGCTATTTCTGTAAGAAATTAAATAATCACCAAAGAAAGTACTCAACAGTCGAGAAGGAATGTTTGGCTTTAATATTGGCATTACAGCATTTTGAAGTTTAAATTAGTTCAGTTCCTTCTCCGGTTGTTGTGTTTAGTGATCACAACCCCCTTACTTTCATCAACAAGATCAAAAATAAAAATCAAAGATTATTAAGGTGGGGTTTGTTTTTACAAGAATATAATCTTGACATCAGGCATATCAAGGGAAAAAACAATTTAATTGCAGATGCACTTTCCCGTGTATAGAAATATTATTTCATTTACAATTTGTATAATTCATAAAAGTTCTTCTTATGTAATATTTTTACCTCATGTATAATTAACATATGGTAAAAAGAAAGCTTTATTATATAAATCTTTCTTTTTTTATTGGGGGGGATGTGTTATGTATATGTAATTAAATTACTTGTGTGTTAGTTTTAAATTCTCTTTTATTTTATTTTTATTTCATTATATGTTATTGTAATAACTTTATTCACTGGATTTGACATTTTTCTATAAAAATTCAGTTCAGTTCTTTTAGCCTGATTGGAACGCAAAATGATTGCTACATTGTATTTTTAGTTGACCTAGTTCTTAATCTTGGTTCTGAATTCGTAAACACTGAGTGAAAATCATTGGCTGTAATCAAGGTCATGCTTCACCTACGTGTTAGTCTGAATAAACAACGTTTTATTTTTAAATTCATTTCAAAAGTGGGAATTAGACTCTTAACTAAGGCTATACTGGTCTACGTGCTAATTGACTTGTAGTAAGTGATCACGCGGGTCTGAAATTGCGTTCTTAGTTGGGTTAATACTGAGATTTCAGTGTTTCTGGGTCCGTTGTAAATAATACATTGAAGCTGGAAGGTATTCCTGTTGTTGCCATTTGAATTGAGATTTTTATTTAAAATAATTTATTCACCCTGGAAAATACTCGTCTTCATCGAAATTCTTGGACAAAGACATTTACTAAAATTATTCGGAATTCTAAAGTCGGAATTATATTCTTGGTGACTCAAAATAGGTTATAGAGGACGTCATCGCCTTCCATTTTGGAACATCATCGAGATTCGAACTTGGATTTAATTAGAACTTTATAGTGATAGGACAGATATTTTTGAATTCTAGGATTAATTTTTGGATTAGATTCACAAACCGTAAGTCCTTTTTTATATTTTTAGGGAAATAAATTATTTTGTTAAATTTACAAAGCTTGTTGACTTCACTCATTTCTTTTGTTACTTTTGTACAAGCCTAAACGTAACAATATATATATATATATATATATATATATATATATATATATATATATATATATATATATATATATATATATATATATATATATATATATATATATATATATATATATATATATATATATATATATAAACGAGAAGTGATGTTATAGGTAACAAGTTTGGTCCATTGAAGCCAGCATGCGTGGATTTTATTGGTCCAAAATTTTGCAGATATTTCATCATTTTATTGTTAGTTATAAAAATCTTTTCATAGCAAATATGAACAGAATTTGCTTTTGGTAAAGGCCTGAAAGTTCATCAAGATTAGAAGGAGTAACTGGCTCTTTAATATTATCAGCAAGAGAAACAAACACAGCATGTAGTCAATGGCAATATCTTCATTTTTATTGACACATGCACCTTTCTTCTTAGGCATGAACAAGTTTAGATAATAAATTATGAGAACAATATTTACCAACTCCTAGCTTTTGAAGCATCCTCCAATGTTTCTTGGTTTTTGTTTAGATTGGTCAATCTTTTGTTGGTAATGAGCTTTTTTTTATAGCCTTCTGAACTCTATAGCTTCAATTCCCGTTTGGTTTTGGCCTAAGTGGATAGAACGTCTGCCTCGGATGGGGCAGGTGACGGGTTCGATCCCCGGCCGACTCATACCAAAGACTTATAAAAATGGTACTAACAGCTGCCTCGCTAGGCGCTCAACATTAAGATGTTAGTGTTAGGATTGGTCGGCCTGGTGTCAGGATAATATGACTGGATGGGACATCTACATGTCTGCGGCATGATGCTCCAGTGCTAGACATCATTGAAAACTGCCACACTGCAGACATCGTAGCGATATGACTGAAAAATTGTTAAAGCTACGTAAAATATCGAAATCAGACACACACACACACACACACACACACACACACACACACACACACACACACACGTGTTTTTCAGTGCTTTAAGTCTATAGGTTCTGTGATTTTAAGTGTAAGCCGTTTTGGCTGATTAGCATATTTAACGTTGTTCTTTTTCAAAGGAATATACCTATTAATTACATCGGTAAAAGGGCCGTACCAAGAATCCACATCATCACTAACATAATGAAACAAGTTATAGTATCCATCGACCATATTGTGATTCGTCTTTTGTTACAATTTGCAAAAATGTCTATACAAAACTGTATGATGAGATGATTCGGGAGAGTTTTCATTGGTCTTGCAAGAAATGTGTGGTTATGGTAACTCAGGCCCGTGTAGGGAAACAAGAACCACATTACTCGAAGAAAGGAAATCAATATCGGTTAAGTAGAGTTTGGCCCTTTACATGGGTTTATTCATGCCACATATTAAATTATGTGATATAAATGAATTAATTGTTTTAATTCGTTAATTTTAGTATGTCTCTGTTAGTATCATCAAATATGAATGATTCCTTTTTGTTCATTCGACCAAATCTTAATATTCTATTCTCCAGTAGAAGTTGGATTTCTATTGAGATGATCGACAAGAAAGATTTTCTAGCTTTTGGAGAACCTTCTAACTACAAACGTCTGGAACATTAACTTTCAAAAACTCAAAACTCTCCAATTACTAAAACATTCTGATTAAGTTTTTGTCTTTTTAAACAAATGAAAATGTTTAATTTGGACAGCATTGTTAGCTGGATCAGTCTAAAGTTCGCTTTCACCCAGTCCAAGCACGGAGATACTATTTTCTTAGAACAGTAACATCAGTTTAATTTCATCAGGTTTACCTGTAGTTCTTATTCCTCTAACGTTCATAAAATTTACCTGTAGTTCGTATTCCTCGAACGTTCATGAAATTCACCTGTTGGTCGTATTCCTCTGTGTTTATTGTGTTTAAGTTTTGTTCTTATTCCTCGATTGCTCATCAAATTTAGCTTTGTTGGTATTCCTCTAATGTTAATCAAGTTTACCTGTTGTTAGTATTCCTCTGATGTTAATCAAGTTTACCTGTTGTTGGTTTTCCTCTGATGTTAATCAAATTTACCTGTTGTTTTCATTCCTCTGATATTCATCAAGTTTAACTATGTTGGTATGTTTCTTATGTTAATCAAGTTTATCTGTTGTTCGTATTCCTATAATGTTCATCAAGTTTACCTGTTGTTCATATTCTTCTAATGTTCATCAAGTTTACATGTTGCTGGTATTCATCTAATGTTCATCAAATTTACCTGTTGTTCGTATTCCTCTAATATTAATCGAGTTTACCTGATTTTCTTATTTTTCTAATATTCATCAAGTTTACCTGTTGGTTATATTTCTCTAATGTTCATAAAATTTACCTGTTTGTTTGTATTCCTCTAATATTTAGATCACCAAAATGCATACCTTTACCTCTTAATCCCAGATGATGCAAACCTCAAGTATTCTGAGTCTGTTAGGGAGATACATGCGAATCGGATACACATGAGTCACGTAAGTCATCATCACTAGCGAAGAATAGTACCTGCATACTTTTCAAATATAGTCATTTCTGCTTACATTGATAAGTACAGGTCCGTCGTTTACCATAAGAGCCTAACAATGTCTCATTTGAAAGTGGGTTGTTGACATCAATTTTTGGATATACTCAACTAATGATCATGAAGGTTTGATTATTACAAGTATTAAGAAGCATTCAATATTTGTTGAACGTAGTAATGGAGATGGCTTCTTGGAATATTATTTCCAGGACACTTAGAATGTTTGCAGACAAAACAAATACCACATGATTGACATTTAAGTTGCTCCATCAGTCGGCAGTTACAGGTAAAGTGGTTTGTTTTACCGCAATTTTGACGCAATTGGTATCGCTTTCCTGCTCTCTGTCCTTACCACTAAAATTCTTTAATTTGTGTATTATATTCTTCAGGTTTTCGGTCCATTTGCCTTGTGAAAACACGTAACGGAAACTTTCCACTAACTTCACATTTGGGCAGCTTATCTTGATATGATCGAAATACCGTTCTACTCCTGGAGGTGAGAGGTGGATTCTGTCCCTTCCAAAGTAACATAGTATAGAGCTGCCATTTGTCCTTGTAACATGGTCATCCATTTTGATGTAAATCAGACTATAGTCTTTGGCTACATTTGAGGTGATGTGATTTGTACTCCTTAAACAACAATCTCAGCGTGGGCATGCACAACATACAAATATCACAAATCATGAGTTCACATTTCTGATGTGCAAGTAAACATGGAGCGTCTTCTGGGTATATTCATGATCCGTTCCACTAAAGACATCACCGCTTTCAAGAGAGTTGATTACTTATGAAATGTTACGTTAACTAAGTTAAAGAGTTTGATGCATTGATTGATAGTCACAATTGATGCTCCATATAAACCATGATAACGAACAGCTTCTCTAAAACCTTCTTGGGGCCCCGAGTGGCCGAGTGGTCTAAAGCGCTCTCCGTTACGGATCACTGCCATCTCACCTCTATCTGCGTGGGTTCGAGTCTCGGATTCGGCAAATGTGGGTATGTGAGAAAGCTTGCCAGTAGCTTCTCGTGGGTCGGTGGTTCTTTCCGGGGTTACCCGGGTTCTTCCTCCACCATTAATACTGGCCGCCATGTATAGCCTATCGTGTGCTGAAAAATGGCGTTAAACCCTACAACAACAACAACAACAACAACAACAACATAAAACCTTCTTGGCTGATGCTTTTCTCAACACAAATATATATTGTCTGCTACGTGTCTGGGTTCTGGCAGATCTTGCAGCCTTTGACTGCTTTAGCGCTGTATGTTTGTGTACCCTGCTCGTTTTAGATCTTTAAGTTTTGTCAGAGGAGATTTGATTACCTCTTTCCAATTTGAGACTTATGTGAGGTGTGAATTACACAAGAGCCCTGTTGGGAGGTCAAAAGATTACTTATTACTTTGGCGTATTTTGGGAACAGGTGGTAACAATGGTGTTCTCCTTAGCTGCTTATGTAGCACCATGTGTTTCCTTCAGTTCGAAACTTTCAGTTACTAGATTGTCTAACTAGCTCTTCAGTTAAGATATATCAATGCTGTTGGTGGCAGCAGGGGCAACTACTTGAGTGCTTGACGTCTGGACTGGAGTAATTGTGTTCTCCTGGGGAAGAAAACTGCGCTCAGCAACTATTATTTTATGCAGCTTTATTCAAAGTCATTTAAAGTACACATCCCTCAACAGTGTTTTCCCCGCACATCATGTTAACAGATTTCTTAGATTTAAAGACCGATAGACGTATAATCATTCTCTGTACTTGTGTGGTGGAGAACACTTATCCTTATCAATGTCAGCGTGTCCAAAATATTCATCACCTAACATCGTTAGAAAGAAGTCAGAGGTAGAAATGAGAAACATAACTGCATTATCAATTCATTCATTCATTTACACACACACACACACACACACACACACACACACACA
>JAECUM010021789.1:0-54060 GCA_016617855.1 Megalonaias nervosa | reverse complement strand
TTCACGTTAAACCAATCAGAAAGCACTTAACATTCACGTATGTGTTAGATTCAGAGTGCCAGGAATTATTTGGCAGTTTAATGCTGGTCAAAGGGACCAATTACTGACAGAGATTGCTCCTTGTACCTCTAGATCAGACGTGTGCAACCTATGGCCCGCGACCTGGTTTTATCCGCCTATTTACACGAAAGCGCGTGCCTTTAAAAATCGTTATCCGGCCTGCGCCCTTTAGAAAGTTGAACATGTCTGCTCTGAAGGAACTTAATACAGTACTATTATCATCGCAATCACCAGTGTGCTACACGTTCGACCAAGAGGGCATTATAAATGGTGATGTAACATTTGAACATTCCAAACCTAATTGTTTTTGACTGGATCAGCCTCAGGTGGTGACGTTCTAAAAAATGAAACTTCATCCACTTCTTTTATTTGTTCTGTAATATGTTGCAACACACGAATATAAAGTGTTGACTCCTGTGTGAAATAACATCGTTCTGCCAGAAATCCGTCTGCTTAAATTGTGTAATAGCATCGCTATACGCAGTGGCTTACTATGGGTAAATGGTGCCGGGGGCGACGATGAATAACCAAAGTTGGCGTCCAAGACTTTTGGCCCCCCTAGGCAACCGCCCAGTCTGCCCCCCTGCCCCCCCCCCCCCGGCGTTAGTATGTTATTCTACTGGCTCTACGTGAAATCCGTTTGCCTACATTGTGTAATACAATCGCTCTACAAGTTCGTCTGCTTTCGATGTATAATAGCATCTCTCCACTACAAATCCGAATGCTTACATTGTGTAATAGGATTGTTCAACGACAAATCCTTTGCCTACATTGTGTAATATCATAGCTCTATGACAAATCCGTCTGCCTACATTGTTTCTTAATTTGGCTTTCTCTTTATTTCGGTGCATGTAAAATAGTAAATTCCCAAACACACGGAATGTGATAAGATTAGGATGACGTCATGCTCAACATAAACGAAATTGTTGAGTTATCAGTCGCCACTGCACATAAATGATAAATATGTTTGAAGTATATATTACATAGTAATGAATCTAGGCAATGCACATTTAAAAAGCTGTTTCTAACATCTAGAGCTAAATAATTATTTAAATAATTTTACAACACTGTCTAAACTCGTTTACAAATCAAATCCAGTTGCAAACAACATAGTATCATATAACTTTTTAAGCCGTCGCCTAATGCGCCCGCAGATCAGAGTCTATCTTATTAGTTATACTGATTACTTTCCATAAACTGTGTAGACCCACATCTCGGTACATTATACGACGGCATATCGGAGTCAAGACAGTATGCAGTTTGACCCAACTTGTAAGCGAGTATATACGGTACATTCCTTGGCAATATCGCCGTCTATCCAGCAATCTGAAGATTCATGGAAAAAACGAATACACCACAGACTGTAGCAGAAAATCAGAATCAAATTTACCATCTAGCGAAATATTTTTCGTTTGGAAATACAGAGTTGAACATTTGAAGACGAAATTATCCCAAAGAATTTTGTTTGTATCTTTCAATAAATCGTATCAAAAAGTTCTTTTTTATTGTGGTTTTTAATATTCTATTGTACGACAGGGAAGTTTTTTAATTGTGTTTTAATACAATGTTATATGAGAGTGAAGTTTTTTAATTGTGTTTTAATACAATGTTGTACGAGAGGGAAATTTTTTATTTGGTTTTTTTAATATTCTATTGTACGAGAGGGAAGCTTTTTAATTGTGTTTTAATACAATGTTATATGAGAGGGAAATTTTTAATTGTGTTTTAATACAATGTTATATGAGACGGAAGCTTTTATTGTGTTGTTTAATACACTGTTATATGTAAAGGAAGTGGTTGTTTTTTTTTGTTTTAATACTTTATACTTCATTCAAAGCAGCATCACTAACAAGATTGATGAACTTTGCTATTAAAGTTTCATTTTTTATTGCGACTTTCATGCTTTTATATTTATAGAGATTGTAGTAGATCCTTACTTAAAATTGACTTTTCATTGGCGTGTATAATCTATATTTACACTTACTGAAACTTATTTAATTTTAGATTAGTTTTGCATCTGAATTTATTTATTTTTAAATAGTTGTTTTAACGTGTCAGAATGTAATTTAACTTGCAAATCACTATTATTTCAGTATTAAACGACAGAGTGGGATCAATTTTCCTGATATGCTGTACTTTGATGACGAAAAAGAGAACTTGAGTGAAGTCTCCGGCACATGTACAGGTACGGATCATGTAAAGAACAAAAGAAATGCAAAATTAATAGTTATGCACGTAACCAAATAATGTTAACAAATCAGCAAATCGCCCAATAATTCAATGCAGCAATATAAAATATCAATACTTTAAAAGAGGTATAAAAAATGACGTGTCATAATCTTGTTCAAATCTCAAGTTCTGCATTATCTGTTTCAGCACGGCAGAGTAAGTATACTCTTGTAAGTAAAACACTCTGCTTACTTTGCTTGCATTATATCTGATTACAATAATTCAACAGCCAATCTTGTAATTTTGAATAACAACTATATGTCAAAATGCGCACAAAACAAATTTATCACCGCACCGTGCCCCTTAAATATTGGCCACTGATCTACGTATGGAACATACATTACAGTAATTTAAATCACATTAATTGTTCGTTCGTTTTTGCTTATTTTCATTTTTAAGCTGTTAATATTTTTAGGCATGTTCTACTTTTGTCATACCTTTACCGAGTACCCTGTAGCTTCTCGTGGGTCGGTGGTTCTTCCCGGGGATTTCCTGGGTTCTTCCTCCACCATTAATACTGGCCGCCATGTATAGCCTATCGTGTGCTGAAAAATGGCGTTAAGCCCTACAACAACAACAACAACAACCGAGTACCCTCACCGTGCTTCACTTATCATGGCAGGAAATTTTAATGCACTTTAGAAAAGCAAAAGACTTAAATATAAATGACCTAAAGTCCTTATTAGAATGTATCTAATATACTTATTGTTTAAACTGCCCTTAGTTAACCACGATGCATTCCCACTAATACTAATGTAGCTTCAAAGGCGACTTCAAAAATAAATTCTATTGGCTGAGTAGTGGCCCATCCTTTCATATCAGATGTTTGAGATAGTACCGTCAAAGAAAGACAAGGGTCATTTGATGAACATTGGAAAGGAAGAAGAAAAAGAAAACAAACGTATCTCAGAAATGTGTTAGGAAATAAAACGTTCAAATGGTTATTGAGTATCAAGTTCGAGCTTTCTCCAACCGCTGAATGATTTAGCTAACTTTGCAACATTACTGAGAAAAAAACCCAACAAATCATCTAACTAAAACTCGTTTGAGAAAACCCTTGATGTGGGTAAGTATTTTATGACTGTAAACATTGTAGCTCTCCTAAGATCATACTTGCATCCGAGTCATGGTATCAGAACAATAGCAATTTCGATAATGAATGTTATTTAGTTTTCAGGTTGCAGTATGTTATAGATATGGAAACATGTAATTTTACAAATGAATTAATGCATCCATATGTACACAAAGTGGGAAAGAGCAAAAATGGTTCGAAAAGTAGTTGAAATTGTAAAGTGAAAGTTGGGGAAACTTAGATAACATAGAATCTTCAATCGAATGACGTGTATAGATCATCCGATCACACCGTTCAGATTATATTTTGAAAAAGCCAAAAGAAAACCAAAAAAAAACAACAAAACAACCAGTGTAGCTGTATTGAAAAGAAAACTAATGCTCAAATTTGAACTGTTTATTATGGCCTAAGCCAGAGAAAATGACGCCATATGAATACCAACATCATTACCTTGAGACATGTCATTGACTAAGTCGTGTTATGGGTCAATGATATTTTTTTTAAAAAGTTGTGCATCTTTTTGCACTACACGGTGTCAAGGGTCAATGGTGATCTTTCGAAAAGCTGCTGAGCATCTTTATGGACCACATGGTGCAAAGGGTCAGTGGTGATCTTTTGAAAGCTGGGTATCTTTATGGACCACAAGGTGTCACGGGTCAATGGTGATCTTTTGAAAGTTGTGCATCTTTATGTTCCACATGGTGTCAAGGGTGAATGGTGATCTTTTGAAAGCTGTGCATCTTTATGAACCACATGGTGTCAAGGGTGAATGGTGATCTTTTGAAAGCTGTGGATCTTTATGGACCACATGGTGTCAAGGGTCAATGGTGATCTTTTGAAAGCTGTGCATCTTTATGGACCACATGGTGTCAAGGGTCAGTGGTGATCTTTTGAAAGCTGTGGATCTTTATGGACCACATGGTTCATGGGTCAATGTTGATCTTTTGAAAGCTGTGCATCTTTATGTCCCACATGGTGTCAAGGGTGAATGGTGATCTTTTGAAAATTAGCATCTGCAATAAGACAGTTTTTTTTTTTTCTTCTTTCGGTTCAAAGTGATACGTTGTTCAGGTTGTGGTGCATTCAGTTGCTATTGTACCAGAAATATTATTATCTTCTCGAATCATTCAATTCTTAAGCTAAATGCTAAGAAAGTATATGAATAGTCCTCAACTGTCTGAATGCGCTAACGGAATCTTCACATATTATGAATGCATCCTTTTTTTTTTTTTTTCCTTTTACAGGTATTACGACAGTCTGGGCAGATAGGGGTGTATCCGATGAACTGGTCGAAGAGGCGCTCCAAAAATTTGCAGAAAACCGACAAAGCAACACATATTACAGATCAAAACCTGTCACAATTTCTCGGCGAAACTCTTCAGAACCCTTCCAGAGCTTGAGAGAAACCATCAACATGAAAAGACGCAACTCTATCGAGGCACAGCAAAACATGTTCGGTCCGCTTGCATTTGGTAACTACAAGCCAAGTCTAATTCAAGCGCAACAGAAAGAACATGGTGTTGGCCATAGGCCTAGTTTGGGACAGACTCAACACGGTGAAAAGCAGATTGGTGGTCCCATGGGCTTCAAACCACGCCGGAGATTCAGTATTATGTGAGAGAAGACGCAGTGTAATAGTGTCTGTATATAGGCATCACAGTGTACAGGTTACAGAACTAACATTCAGATACAGGATGTGTGTCGGTTAGTGTTACGTGATACACACACATATAGAATATTGGTATGATTTTATATTCTTGTACTATTAGATAAGTTTATAGTTAGTTTCTACGCCTTGGAATCAAACAAAAGACTATTTGTGTTTCAAGTGCTTTGGATCTTGGAAATGAAATACATATACGACGTGTAAATATCAATAATAGGTTACAAAAGTACTTAACAGGTACGAGGTGTATTTATTGAATAATGTGGGAACTTAATGCCTTTGTATTCCTAGAAACCATAGGTTGTATTGTACATTATTGATTGATGTTTGAGAGAAATGAAATCAACCGTGTTTTAAGTTATTCAGCTTTCGAGTACAAATGCATCGATATATTTGGGGGATTTGCCCCATAAAACTTGCATTCGTAAAGTTTTTGTGCATGTCTGTCTCTCGTTCATAAGTCAATCTAAACATTACAAAAAAATAAAAGTCATAAAGATTTGTTTCATACCGACTGTACAACATGTTGTTTCATAAAAAGAAAACTTTCTTAGTACATATAATACTAATTGTTTAAATGTACATGTTGCTTATGCGAACACGAATATATCGAACATGGATATAGAAAAAGGTTTTACAAGCTAACGGATCCAAGAATACTGCACTTATAGAATGATCTAGAGAAGAAGCATGTAAAATTAAAGATTCTAATGAAACCAAGTACAATAAAAGACATGATGCATCACAAATTCGTTCTAATCCTAATCATGTTTTAACACGTTGTCTAGGTTATGAATAATAACAAGAAAGTGAAATTTAATATGAGCAAAATATAATGCGTTTACTTAAATTGTATTGTCTGTCCTGCAGTGACATTGAAGTCTAAACGGATGTGCGTTAATGATCATACTAAGAATATTTGAGAACACCATTTCAATTGATTGGATGGTTTCGCGGACTTGATAAATACTCTGCAGTTACTAATATTCGTTCCAACCATCTGTAAAATTAATTGGACAGTTTTTATCATTAGACGCTTATCCAGGAATTTAGATCCTGGCGAAGTCTTTTCTTCAAAACCACGAAAACAAAGGACTTAATAGTAGTTTGTATCGGTATTGTACGATGGTTTCGTGAGGGTAGAAATATATTGTCAATATATATTTCTTTTGTCAGTATTCTAAAAAAGTTCATAACTTAAACTTCAGTTAAAGTTTTCAACCTTTTAGACCCCGGACAAGTAATATAAGGTAGACTTGTAGAAAAATTAAACCGTAGGCTCGTCTGATGATACATGATACACATGGTAGTACAAGGGCAGGGTATACTGATGTCTAACATGTCAGAAATATATTTGCACACCAGCTTTCTAGTATGCATGTTAAGGATTTTATTAAACTTTCCTTCATGATATAAAATCCGAGTGATAGAAAAATACAACTTAATTTATTAGTAACAGATTTCGATCAAGGTCATTACAAAGCTTTCTATATCTGATCACTCATTTAATGCAGAGGCAGAACGACACCATTTTGACCCTAATATTCTATAAGACTCATTGCTCGTGACTTCATTATGATGCATTCATTAGATTAATACTATCATTCCTTTTATCTCGTTCTTAATTCACCCAATCAGACAAAAACTGTGATGTTTTCATTGCCGTACTAACCCCTGTAAAACGCTCACCTAACTTCGAGCAGCATAGACTTAAGTCTGACGACACATAGTGCGCGGATATATCAGGATCAACGCTGTTCGGCTTGATAGCATAATACGAACAAATATTTTGTTATTTATATTTAAATGTTTAACTAAACGAGATCATTTTCATAAAATTCTCTCGTCATGTTTCATTAAGATCATAAAGTGGCTATGATCGTGGACTGTGTCAATTGTTGTCTTCAGTTTTACATATGAAGCCATGCAAGCCTAACATTCGACTTAAACCTATGCCCATTTTCCCGCTAATATTTAAATTATGTATCGTGGAAGTGAAAGATTAGGTAGGAATTCGAGATTCTAAAGCCTCCCAGAATGTGAAAATCGACTGTGACACACTTATAGAAATCACATGTCATTCTTGGCTGCTGATAGATGACGTAGGTCAGGTGTTTTCAATTCATAAAGTATGTCACAGTAATTAATTCAATCCGTGTTTTAATAAGATCCCGATATGTGTTAGCAAGAAAGACATTAACAGATCTTAACTAAATGCGTATCTGTTTTTCAGACAACTTTGCAAAAATTAAGAAACGCCTGAAATATGTTAGGAAAAAGGCTTCAGATGTTCTTTTTGAAGTGCAAGCATTATGGTTCAATATTTGTGGCAGTATGATTCAATATTTGTTCTGAGGCAGTAGGGATCGATCATTTAATTATCAGGGTGAAGTGGGAGAATTGGTTGGTGGCCTGGGATTTATTAGGCAAAAAGATTCGGCTCTAAACTAACTTGAAAAATATTATTATTTTCGATAAATAAAGGTTTAATTATATCCATTTTATTATTATAAAAAATATATAAAAAATATGTAGAAGACTAATTCTAAAGAATTTCCCACCACCAACCCTAACGAAAACTATGGTCGGTCCCTAACAACGACGCACAAAGTTACGATGTAGCGTGATAATTAGGTCAAGGTTAAATAGACCCATCAAGAAAGATCAAGCAATCAGTGATTTGACTGACACATCTATTTAAATACCAAAATAATATGTTCCATTGTTGCATCTGACACAGACACACTTTACCTTGACGTTATTACGTACTTTTGTGCCGATATATTTATACCTGTTTCATCCCATTGTCACAGTTTGAGAAAATAAAGCTAAATAGTAGAACATCATAATATGTTGTCCTTATTTATTTCATTTTCTCCACAAAGAGTTTGGGGACACTGTAAATGAAACCAGTAAAACATTACATCTTTTCAGAACTATTCATATAAACGACGCAGAAGGATGTTAACAGCTGTATCAAAGGAGACGGAAAACAAGTCGTATTTTTATATGACTTGAATGACCTGTAGAAACATGAAAATTTGTTATTTTCATTGCAAAATGAGAGCGAAAGGACAGCAACCGGCAGTGTGCCTTACAAAACTATGTTTCTCAGCAATTAAAGATGTATTGGGACTTTGCATGAAATAACAAATGAAGAAATCACTGACGAGATGTTTGTCATTTTGAATATGTAACTTAAAAGTTCCGCTTTAATTATCCACATTAATATTCCAAGTGGTATAAAGCTTAATAGAATACGATATTAACCAGAAATGGGAATTATGAAATTGTTATTGTCCATTTAAAAAATATAAAGATGGTAACCTACCTGATGAAATATTGTTATTGTCCATTTAAAAAATATAAAGATGGTAACCTACCTGATGAAATATGAAAATCTGTCATTTTCATGGCACGTTGAGAGGGAAAGGACAAGCAGTCTTTTTTTACTGACAGCAACCGGCAAACTACGGTGCAAGTAAAGCTTGCACGTGCGATTTTAATCGAGGATAATACCCGTTTTACACGATTTGTACTGCTAGAACTAGCTATAGATTTTGACAGGTACGCGCTCTGAACGACTAAACGACTGAATGATTGAAAGTAAAAAGAATGAAGGAATTAAAAACTGTAGACGAAGACAACACAAATTAAAACGACTTTCCGACTGTTACATTTAAAAAAAAGAACGGAAAAATGTGGTAACCTTCTACAAGAAAACATTTCCAAAAATAATTTCATTACACGAGGAAATGGATATTCTGCCTGTGCAAGTAGAAATTAAATTGAGCAAGATGACGAAATAGAACCAATATTGGATACATCTCTGTGAATGTAATCCAATAGCTTTCGGGTTCACTTCGGCAACTTCTACATTCCAGTGGTTGATGAAGAAATGCATGGGAGAGATGAATCTGAGATACTGGACGAAGTAATTGGATTTTTTCTCCAGCACATTTGAAGATCATATTCATAAGCTTCAAGCTGTATTGCAGCGTTTTATGGAGCTTAGCTTGAAGCTCAAATTATCAAAGTGCGAGTTTTTCAAGGAGAGCGTTTTATATCTTAGTCACATAGCCAAGATTGTGTATCATTTCCTCCACACTCCAGATGTTTGGGAGACGCACTCATCTTGCGCTAAATGGCTTCCTGGGTATCAACCCATCCGATCAAGGATCAAGGGACCACAGTTCCTATATTCAAGACTTGAAGAAACGCCTTGAATTTGCTTGGTCTGAGTGAAAGCAAACTTGGGACTGATCAGCCAGACAATGCTTTCAAACTGAACTCTTTCAGTTTTTTTTAGAAACGAAAAAACTGATGAATAAGGAGGTTTTGTTAGTCTGTGTGTTTGAAGATATTATATGTAAACGCAGGGCGAATTTGGAAACTATTTTAAAAGCATGTGGTTAGAAGTCTCACCTAGGAATAGCAAATCATTTCTCGTTGATCTAAAATGTGAAGGTATATACTTATTGTATCTTTTCTTGTGGATCAGTTCTAGTAAAACTATTGATGCAATCATGAAACAAACTGATTGCCCGTTGTTCGTGATTAACTGTGCGGAGGGTGCTAGCCCCTGCCATCACTACAAGTGAAAACTCTTTGTACTTCGCTCTTCATTGAATATTCAACAGCTATCCTTGCAAATACATATCTCCCCACCAACAGTCAAATAAAATAACTGAAACGCATTAATTCTTCACCATTTTGAAACTCGTTCAGACTCTTTCTACTCCACATGTAACAAGCAAATCATATATGTTTCTCGTAATTAAATAAACTCAAGTAAATTAGGAAAATATTCCTTTCCATGATTTTCTGCTATATTTCTCAATTATGTGAATGTCCAGTGGCATCATCCTACAGCGTTGACTTGCTTTGTATGGGAATATTTGCCTTCCACTCATCTGGATCTGTTATCTCGTGCTGAATAAGCTTAGTTTGTTTCGGGTTCTGATAACTCACATTTGTGGTGTCAAATTCATAGGCTGATGATCCGCAGATTGATGTTTGGATTGTGTTTGCACATTTTACGTTTAAATCAGTACTTGGTGCCTTCGTGATAAACATACCTTTGCCTGATGAATTATATATACAATTTTTTCAGCTTCAGAAATTGCAGGAGCATTTGAATTAATATTAGCTCTCATGTTGAGATCTTCCTCTTGCAGACCATATGTACTTGGAAATCTAATTGTCTTTCCGTCATATTACTTGCTAAAAGCCTGTCCTGGTGAATGGTATGATATGTATACAATCTGCACAGAGCTTTCATTTTTGTACTCTGGTTCATTCCATTTAAAATATCAGAACTCTCCTTCCTTTTGTTCTCGATATTTTCGTTTGTATTGTTTTCAAATTAAGAAGAGCCACTGATATCGTCCGTATTGATTATTCCTCAGTACCTTCATTGAGAGAGATATCCAAAGGACCAGTATTCGGTGGGTTCTTTTCAAAATCATTTTATAAATAATAGCTGGTCCCTTCTGATATATTTTTCTGCTGCATTTTATTTTATTTATTTATTTGTCTGTAAATCATTTCTGCATTGGTTATCTTTAATTTTGTATCTCTCCTTTTCCAACGTTTATCTAAGATGTGCTAATGCCTTGTTCCATTTTTGGTTTTCTTCACAAGTTTCCATGCACTTCGTGATCATCTGATAGTGATTAGTCACCTTTATTTAATAATTTTAATAGGACTGTCCATGTTTTAATATGAAGTCCATAGTTTAATCTGAACCGGTAGTGGGAAGACAAGGTGTAGTCACTCTCTGTGCATTATTCATTATTTAAATATCAATGGCTTGGTTTTAGTTCCACAGTTTCAATAGGATATTAAAAAGTGAAATTATTTTATATATCTTTATACAGATATCATCTATTAGTTATTACGTTCTGATAAGATTGTGACTTGAAATTACATGCACTCCAACTCACAGGCCAGAATAAGGAATGGATTTTATCAAGTTACGTAGAGATAAAATAACATTGCTAATGTGAGCTGAACATATACCTAAAAATTTAAACTTTTTGTTCTTAGATTTCATTAGTTTTTATAATAAAGTTTTCAAAAATTAATGCAAGAGTTTTCTGGTATCATCATGTAAACCTCATGAGAAACTTTGAGTTTTAAAGAGTTTGGAACCATATGTTTCAAGGATCTGTGATTGGTCGAACAGGCGGAGATATTTGTCTAATGGCTGATGTCATGGTGAGAGGGACTGTAGACGAACTAGCCCTCATCGACAGTAGTTAGAATTAGTAAGTTATTAAGATGAGAGTAATTAACATAATACCTGAGCTGAGATAATTTGCCTATTAATTAGCAAAAACACGTCAAACTAATCGGTTTTGTTTCATTTAACAACATTTTGTTTCATTTAAAAATTACACCAATATGAACATTAAGTATATACCGAAACGGCCATAAAAATGCATTGAGAAAAGATGAAGCCATGTCCATTTGAATTTGTTTATGTTAGGCTTGTTCCACAGTGTCCGGTAGTCTTACTGTTCAAACGCTAAAATCTCGAACATGTGTAGAAAATAAGTGCTTTATTGCCCTTCTTGCTTTGTTTTATTCTTTTAATCAATACAAAATAAGAGTCCTGAATGCATTAAGCAACGCAGCGAACTGATGTTAATTTCAAAACCCTCATTCTGTGCTAAGACCTAAGAATTGATTATGATCCGGTGTTAAGTCACAGCTTATATGTAGAGATTTTTTGTGATGCCCTACTTCTCCTTACTATCGGTAAAGTGCATATGTGACCGTGATAGATCCAGAAGATAAATTAGATAAGAAGCTAGAGGTACGGGTTGATATGTAATTATATTTTATTTTTCTAATAGATAACAATGAGAACCTTGACGACGTATAAACGAATGTAACTCATGTGGCCAAGCTGTTTTTAATGAAAGACATTTTGATGCGCATAAGTACAAATCTGGAATAACGATTTCTGATACAGTAAGGTCAAGAAGGTCTTGGAACATGTTTTAGAAGAGAATCACTTAGTTCCAGATGAAATTAAATCAGAGATTGTATATATTTATAAACAGAAGAAATGAAACAAACCAGAATTTGCATTTCAATTTAAGGTGCTGACATGGCCGCAATGTAATGTGTTAGCACTGTCAACTAACAAACGCTTATCGTCCTAATCAGAAAATGCTAATTTATTCATTCTGATGCTATACATCAGATGATTGGATGACCTGAATAAATGGATCACCTCACAGTTTTAATTGTGACTGAATAACAATCTTTCTACCTCTCAATTTATAAATTATTTATTGAACACGCATTTTTAGTTACTCATTTAAAACCTTTTCAGTTTTTGTCAGTTCTGTGTTATTATGTCATTGCAAGCCTTGTTAAACAAAAGCCGGAAAGTATTCAACGAACTTCATAAATTCAATATTAAATCATTGTTCATTTGGGATTTTGTTTATCACATAGCTTTACTTGAGAGGCGAAAAAGTCTGCAAAGAAATTAGAAGAATAAATTATTTGGGTCATTTATTTTATTCTGGCTCTATCACTGCACTCTCGAATTCTTACTGGTGAAAAATATACCTGGAGGCGAGTTGAGGAATTATTATAAAATTCGATAACTAATAAAATTAGATTTTCTTTTTACAAATTGTAATTCAAATAGTACCTGTCATTCCATTCAATGGAACACTTGATCAGGACATCATCATTTTGAACACTGGATCTCCAATGGAAATGTCTGTGGGATATCACACACTTCACCGGGTCAGGTCAGCTGGAGTAATTCAAGCGCTATATATACATGGGCTTCGATACGTTTTCTATTTCCACCAAAAGAGTGTCGATGCTTACAACATGTAAATTCGCCACAGATGCAGTAATGGATATGGCAGAAGAAATATAATTCTAGTTCTTGGATATTTGTCTGAAGGGATGATTAATGAAGGCAGAGATAGTTCAAACAGAAAGTACAGTACTGCTGCCTGGCTCTAGTGATTCTCAGATTGAAAGTTCTTGTGACCGAAATATTTGCATTCATTGATTTAGACGAAAGCTGTGGCTGGATAACGTTCTGTCAACAGAGAGACCAGCTTTGTCAACACTCGCTTCATAAAAGAGTTGAGTTTATTTGCTAATATAGGGTGACATTTAAACCATGTTTGTCCTAGGGTTGGGGTGCAAAATCCATACCGTATAGAAACAGCAATGAAATGGGGACATGCATACATTAAAATAGGCTGTCCGAAGCTTCTCTGCATAGACCAGAGTGGACAGAGTTGGACAGAGTGATATATATCCTTGGTTTCCCACATATTTTTGTTAACATGGCTAATATCCAGCAGGTTGACTCATTTACTTGCTGTAATTCGGCATCCGGAGAATTCTTTGTACGGTAAATGGGTCATATTCCGACATACGTAGCAACTACTGTGCGATTTTGTTATAGTCGCCTGCATTTCCATAGTTCATTCGGCAGTCTATGGAAAGACTGCAAATGTTGTGTCAATAGTAATAGTAATTTGTTTCTAGACAAAGTATACATACATACATACATACATACATACATACATACATAGGTACGTACGTACATACATACATACACACATACATACATACATATTATCACACAAGAGGGAGTTGGTATGTAAAGATGGGGGGATGAAATGTACACACTCTCACACATACATATTATATTATATCACACAAAGGTAGGAGTGTTTACATACACAATGTACCTTATACACAAGCATACTATCACACATAAGAGAGAATCTGGTTGGTTGGTTTTCTTGAATTTCCTGACGGGAATGGGTTCTCCATTTGTTTTTGGAGAACGCTGTTCTTCCTCCTCCATTTTCCATTTTTCCCTGGGACACTGTGAATACCAATGTCCTTTTTTCTTGACATTGATAACAGTTATATTTACTTTGTCCCTATTTTCTCCTTTTCTTGTCTCTATTTTCTCATTTACTTTGACGTTGTGGGGACGTTCTGGGACTTTATGTCCCTTCTCTTGACAGACATAGCAAATATCATGACTTTTATCTCAAAGGGATTAGTCCGCAGCCTTATTTAAAATGTACTTTCGAATGCTTCTCGGTAAATCTCTGACGAGAAGAGCAATTTGTTTTCACTCTTAAATCAACACAGACTTGGTGAAGGAGGCAAACGAGCCTAAATTTATGTTCATTGTCTCCACCACGACAACTTGGCTTAAAAAATTTGCGGTCTGCGGTGCAGGACCGGTGGTGGGTGGGGTGTAGTGGTCACTAAGGAAGCGTTTGGAATAATACCTAACGGCTCTTTTCAGTGCAACCCAGATCTTTAGAAACGACAGATACAACTCAGTTGCTGTATGTTTAGTGTATGTCTACGTCTATGTTTGCAACTAAACTTAACACCTCACAGCAGTTCTCTCTAACATGTGAGAGTATGTTTGTCATGGCAAAGATGCCTATAAACACTCCAAGCCTTGTGAAAATTTATGTGAGAAAGTATAGTGTGTTTATAATTGCTCCTATCCTTGTGTGATTATACAGTACAATTGTGTGAGAATTTATGTATACCCCCCATTTTACCTCCAACCTCTCTCTTGTTTGATAGTATGTTTGTATGTATGCAAGTATAATGTGTGTAGTGCAACTCTTACCTCTTCTATTGAATAGTAATTGTTAATGTTTGGATAGTAATCAAAAAGCAGTTTTGGACAGTTTATGTGGTGTGTTGGATTGCTTCTAAACATTTTAACATTATCGTTCCCGTTTGGCCCCCAAAACGTTCGACCCTTTAGCCCATAACAATTTAACATTATAATTTCCATTTGTCCCCATACATATTCAAACTTTTGCCCCTATAAACGTTTATCCCCATAATACCATCCCGATGTTAAAAATATGGACAATTTTAACAAACGATTTCCCGTTTGTCTCCCAAGTAGCAACCACATATTAACCTCTATTAACCTATAGCATAATTTCAATTCCCGTCTGTCCCATAGGTGGCCCATATAACTACTTACTATAACACAGTGAAAGCAGCAAACCTGTCTGGCTCGTCTGATTGTTTTTGTTTAATTATTTTTACACTGCATAGTAAAGTCCCTGATTATAATTGTCCTTGTGGCTAACGATATACCATTTTTACATTTAAAGGCTTTATTCTCACCTGGAAATACGTTTCTGTTGTAACTTTCCTGATGTTCCTGTGTGATTACAAAGCATTGAATTATTCATAATTTG
The DNA here is from genome assembly GCA_016617855.1 of Megalonaias nervosa. NCBI lineage: Eukaryota > Metazoa > Mollusca > Bivalvia > Unionida > Unionidae > Megalonaias > Megalonaias nervosa. The sequence continues at coordinate 38,789 of JAECUM010021789.1, read as the reverse complement.
GAAGAAATCTTTTTCAAACTCATTATTAGCTTTTTGTCTCGGACTGGTTAAAAGCTTCGTTCTAGGTTACAGATGAAAAAAGACAACTCTTGTATTATTTGCACTCTCAAACCAAATTACACGATAAACCTGTAGGCTTCTATAATATATCACATATTTCTCTTTTGTTTTTTAATGTACACAATAGCTTTTGGAATGATTTGTCTAGACCTTTGCAGTCAGTAATCATATCTTTTGCAAGTGAGATAAATCATTTTCACCTGGTATAAGCTTCTCCGAAGCAAGTTGGTACTTTCAAATTAGCCTCTAATTCCCACATTGTGTCCCTAACATTGAGACGTTCAACAAAATTTTGTCTATCCACATAGTATTCATCATTTTCTCATTATCAACTCAGTGTTCGATGGTTTCTTTAGTGTATTTGTGTTGGATCGTGCTAATGCCATCTCTAATTTCACTCTTAATCATCAAAAAATGGTTTAATCTTTCATAGATTAAAATTGTACTCCCGATATCTTTAAACTGGCGTCATGATTTAAAACTGCATGTACTTCATACAAGACCATTTCCTCCCGATCGCCTAATTGGCTGAATAGATTTGCGTAGGAGCTTGTTTTTTATTTCGAACTAAACGTAATTTTATATGTGACAAGCTTTACTTATCGAGGTGAGCTAAACTAGTTAAGGATTCGAATTGTCTTATATTCTGATCTTGTAACTGTTATTTACAAAACAGATATGGATGTGTACACACATGTTTGTTAAACAGATTTTAGAGTGCAGGCGTTTCAGAGATCATATTAAACAAAGCAGAGGCAATTAAATAATTTGTGTTCGTTTTTGTACTTTTTCAATTTTCTCGTTGATTTGCTTTAAATTTTTCGAAATTAGAAAAAAAACAAACAACCCAACTAATGGTCAGAAAGGCCGAAAAATACTACTAAATAAAGGGACTAACTTGAATAGGCATTTGTTTTCCCCATCGACCTTTTGTGCTATGATTTTTTATTTTGTTGCCACAATAACAGCAATTTATTTACGACATTTAATAGATTGGTAATGTTTCAAAAGTATGGTGTGTTTCAGTAATAAGTTAGATGAGAAATCAGGCCCTGCTCACTGAAAGTCCAGTAGTAAAGTAGATGACATATCTATAATGTTACTTGTATGTTGTTTTTATGCAGTTGTAAAAATAGTGGTCCAGCAATCAGTAGACAGTTAATAAAAGAACTAGCATGTTGAATTAATCGTTCAATTATTACTATTTTATTTGCTGTGTTTGTTCACAGCGGACACTTAAAGAAAGTCTTTATTATTACGAGTAAAATTAGTAGTAGTTCCTTAGTGGTCCAGATCTCCCATGAGCCCTCTACGAGCAAACAAATACATTGTAGTGAGGGGTCACTAAAGTGAAACAAACGTATGTAGATCACAATTAACTGTGCTTCTAGGAATGTCACAAAAGTTTTAATAAAATGTTTAATGTGAAATAATGCATTGGGAAAGATTTTTCAGTTTACACAGATTTAGAAAAAAGTAAATTGTATTACTAATAAAATTTATTATGTTTTGTTATATGTTTATAATAATTTACTGACATTAGAACAGAATGTTCGTCAAGCGAAAAGCAGACTATTGTGCCTGTGATACTATAATGCATAAAACTTTTTCTTGCTGACATGCGACGATTGGTTAAATAATACCGTGTAACGTCTGACATGTCGATCACATTGTCGTGAATCGTCTTAGACCAAACAGCTTGTCAGTTACTGTGAGGTGGTCAGTCCCTGTATGGAGTAACATGTCTCAACAACAGTACGCATTGAGATGTTTGCTCCTCTTACATAACGGGGTCTGGGTATGAAACTGTAGCTTCATATAGCATAGTATGCATAAAAGAAATCTGTGTTCATTGAAATTGTGGATGCACACAAAGCATATAATTCTTAGAAGAAATATGTGGACTTTTTTAATTTAGCATGCACACAAAGGAAAACAAAAGCTGTCACAGAATATGCAACCAGTTTAGAATTTGTGACTGAAAATGCGTTGTATGCTCAAAATGATTCTCAAAATTCGACCTGAATATATTTTCAAAAACAAAGCAAGTATGGGTTTATTGCTCATCTTCGAAATTCATAGTCTTGATAAGCGACTAATGCACTGACAAAGTTTTAGTGCTGAAAGCCATGTAGAAATAAGAACATACTCATTGCCGAAAGATAAACAACTTCCCATAGTTCAACGCTCGTATAAAACGTAACTGTGGGGTTGTGTGCCATTGAAAGAAAGAAGACTTCAATAGATTTGGCATTACAAGAAATAACCTTCGTCTTAAACAGCGAACGATTGTTAAAATGATGCTTAATCCAAATCTAGCATCTGGTTCAAGGATGGAATTTGTTCGACAAATAAGTTAGCCGGAGATAGTTCCCAAGATTGAATTTACAAATTTCACTTTCTTTTTAAATTAAATTAATTGATACCCATAAAAGCAACTGCCATGCACATCGAATTTATCGAATACAGAACCACTGTCTTTCACCGATATTAGATCGAGCTTCTGATGCCTGGCTCCGGACAAGATTATCTTCAGAGGCGACTGTATTAAGTTGACAAAGGTGGGTGTGACAGCAGACGTTGAATGGACCTTTCTATGGGCAATTGTCGACTGGATTATCATGCAATTTTATTGTAAGTGCACCAAGATTAATATATGCAGATATCTACCATACTGTTTACATTTTACTAACCTTCCCAGTTCACAATGCACAGCACAGCCAATGAAACTTGGCCGATATGTCAATGTTGATTCATATGACCCTATATACTGTTCAGTAAAGTCCTGATATTACTCGCTTAGCTCCCATGCGCACTCTTCCGAAATATTCGGATGTTTGCATTAGAGAAATTTAATTTTTCATGTTTTAGGCAATATTCTGATGAAAAGTCTATTTTTATGAGAAATGAGTGTAAACGATTATATACATGTCTTCATAGTTCCGATATTCACATTAAATGCATATCGTCTGATAGCATTAAGCAAGAACAGCTACAAGGTATAGAAACTGAATGAGATCTTTAAGTTGCAAGATGCAAGCCATTCAGATATTAGCAAATACATCGCATGATGATTCCAAAACTTGAATTGAAAAATAGAAGGTCAAGGTCCATCTGGTGACATTTTTAACACACCATTCTCTTTATTCCTACCAGCCAACCAGATTTTGCGTACACACCATTCTCTTTATTCCTACCAGCCAACCAGATTTTGCGTACACACCATTATCTTTATTCCTACCAGCCAACCAGATTTTGCGTACACACCATTCTCTTTATTTCTACCAGCCAACCAGATTTTGCGTACACACCATTCTCTTTATTTCTACCAGCCAACCAGATTTTGCGTTCAAGAAGTTGTGGACCCCTAAATGAACAAGAAAGCCAACAATATATGAGGAGAACCTGTACATTTTAATCCAGTCTTTCCTTATAAACCCTGTATGTATTAATCCAGTCTTTCCTTATAAGCCCTGTATGTATTAATCCAGTCTTTCCTTATAAGCCCTGTATATTTAAATCCAGTCTTTCCTTATAAGCCCTGTATATTTTAATCCAGTCTTTCCTTATAAGCCCTGTATGTATTAATCCAGTCTTTCCTTATAAGCCCTGTATGTATTAATCCAGTCTTTCCTTATAAGCCCTATATGTATTAATCCAGTCTTTCCTTATAAGCCCTGTATATTTTAATCCAGTCTTTCCTTATAAGCCCTGTACATTTTAATCCAGTCTTTCCTTATAAGCGAAGAAATATTCGTGCAGAGGTAATGGAAACAGATGCAATTTAAGGATATATTTAGCACAAAATATAGTAATAATAATAGTAGAAACAGCAGCGATAGCAATAGTAGTAGTACCGGTAGAGGTGGTCGTGGTATATAGTATTTATCTCCTCTACTTTAAATATCATCTGAATCTAAAGCTTTGGTTTTTAGTCAGCTACCGTATACAATGTGGAGATCTAAGAGCTCGTCTGTTGTGTAATCGTGCCATGAAATCCTCCTGTCTGGTTTCGGTAGAAGTTATCTGTTCGATGCTGTGAGATTCTAAGTAGGGTTTTCATCATAGCTATTTATCTTGAGAAACAAATCTGATGCATCTTTCATTCAACGTTGTTTAGAGACACATTTATCTCGTTTTGTAGACTCTGAAAAATGCAATGGTTCATGTTGATAATGGAATCTTTCAAAAATGTAGGTTAGAGTAGAAATTAGCTACTCGAAAATACCAAAACAATACAGTCGAAAAATGCACAAGAATGTTTCTTAGCAGAATATAATGTCTTGAAAAATGTATTCCATAATCTGAAAGACAGCATGGAGCAGGACTAGACAGAGTCAACGTTCTAACAAAATCATCATCAAATCTGCACGAAAACATAAATACATTTGTTGATCAGAACGGAAAATATTCCAACAATTCCTAATAACGATAGAAATGTTTGGCTTTATAAAGTTTTTTTTTTTTATTTCTGTTTGGCACAAAATACCCGTTAACAAATAGACCACTCTTCATGCAGACAGGTTATCATGGTTCTGGCTTTAGACATTCACAATAAAAACAATAATCATGAATGAAAAGTATACAGAGATGAATGTCTCAACACACTTTAGTCTCTGCAGAGACGTATATATGAAAGTAATCATTTGTCTTTTGTAGAGACTCCATAGTCTTAAAATAAGTAACAAGAAAGAGCAAAACCAACAATTTATGTAAAGTTGAGAATATTGTTTACTTCTCTAAACTACAAAGAGAAAGAATTAAAAACAACTTAAAGTATGGTAAATAAAATCCTAAAGTTCGAAATGTTCTATCAATTCCAAAAGTGTCGAGCAATCCGGATGAGTTCCAAAGGTATTCCGAATGATGGTCAGTAATGTACTAATGTATCAACAGTAAAGAAGAATCATTATGATATAATCCCAAAAAGTCTTTAAATGAATTCACAGTAATTCCGATACAGCTATAAATCCAAATAGTTTTTAATGAATTCACAGTAATTCCGTACAGCTATTATTCCAATTAATGTGAATATTTCGAGCACTGTAATTCCAACGAATAACTAAATTAAATAAATGAATTCCTTTCAATATAACTTCCAAGACTGGTGGTACTACTAAGATAGATAGATAGATAGATAGATAGATAGATAGATAGATAGATAGATAGATAGATCGTTAGTCTTTAAATTGGTTCTTTATAGCAACGGTAAATCTACAAAAATAGCAAACCCGAAAATAAACTAAATATACAGGATTTTTCTTTAAATATTCAGCATTAAAACTGTAGATTTTGAAACGTTTGCAATATTTCTCAGATAAAAAGGACACGCTGTCATGCATTTAACCCAAGTCTATCTAATTCCATCAACATCTATGGTTAAAAAGACACGTGCAAACTCGCCAGTAGATCAGGATTTAGGGTATTCCTTTGAAATCCAATCGAGAAAGAATAGTATAGACTCATATATGCGATTACATTCCCAAAGCTGTATAGGTTTCGATCGCTTGAAATCAAAAGTAGAACGAACAAAGTAATCCTGATACACAGGCGCACTATGCAACGGCAGATCTGAGTTTATAATGTTCAAAGTACGGTGCGCTTTATACACAGACATACGTTATTTTTTCATATGTCACCTCTCAGAAATAATATTGAGATATATTTAGTTTGGATTGTTTCGTTGTGTAACAAATGGGAAAATAGTAACAGAATTTGCTCGTTGGAGAGCGAATATTACTTACTAAAATATGATCGTATTACCGGTTTCCCTCCTATTTTGGCATACTTTATCATGTTGTGTGTATGTTAATAATTAAAAGAGAATGCACTGTGACTCAGTATTCAACCAATCAGATATGTTGACTATAGTTATAAATATGATCAAAACGAATGGGTACAAAGAATACATATCAGAAGAGATGATCGTTTTCTCTAATACATCGATGACCTTTAATGCAAGATCTAGAAGATCTCTGCAAAGTATAAGTGTTCTTGCTCTTTGATACGATGCATTCTTGGCAAAGTATAAGTGTTCTTACTCTTTGATACGATGCATTCTTTGCAAAGTATAAGTGTTCTTACTCTTTGATACGATGCATTCTTGGCAAAGTATAAGTGTTCTTAGTCTTTGATTGGATGCATTCTTGGCAAAGTATAAGTGTTCTTAGTCTTTGATTGGATGCATTCTTGGCAAAGTATAAGTGTTCTTAATTTTTGATTGGATGCATTCTTGGCAAAGTATAAGTGTTCTTAGTCTTTGATTGGATGCATTCTTGGCAAAGTGTAAGTGTTCTTAGTCTTTGAAAGGATGCATTCTCTATGTGTCGATGCATTCTCTATGTGTTTGTGATAATAAATTTGCAAAATATTCACGAGAGATGTATATAGAGTAATTATTATCTGACCATAAGGAACAGAGAAACCATGCCAATGTTATGTTTAATTCTACCGAAATGTGTGATATATTTTTTCAGATCATTTTAAAGGTCTCTATGTTTCCTAAATATATATCTATGAGAAAGATGATACAATGAACAGTTATGGCTTTGCTTAAAACTAGGACTACTTGTATGTGATATTCTTGAAAACAAGGACTATTTGTATGTGATATCCCGTACAGTTAGGACTATTTGTATGTGATATCCCTTAAAACTATGACCATTTGTATGTGACATACCTTATAACTAGGACTATTTGTATGTGACATCTCTTAAAACTAGGACTATTTGTATGTGACATCCCTTATAACTTGGACTATTGTATGTGATATCTCTTAAAACTAAGACTACTTGTATGTGACGTACCTTATAACTAGGACTATTTGTATGTGATATTTCTTAAAATAAAGACTACTTGTATGTGATATTCCTTAAAACAGGACTATTTGTATGTGATATCCCATGATGTATTGTATAGTGTATTGAGAAAGATTCTACAAGATCTTTTGTTCTTAATTTCATAATTATGCAAATGTAATGCCAAATTTTATTTAAGAGTATCCTCGCTCAACAAGTTAAAATTTCGGATTTAATGATATAGAATGTGCTTGTAGATATAACTTTATACATAATCTGACAGAGTTCACATTTTAAAGAGTTGATCGAAAATAATAAATACCTTTATAATGATTGAATATGAAAACATACTGGATGTATAGGAAAACACAGAAAGTGAAAACCATCCGAAATTTATACAGTTTATAAATAATCGTCAAGACAAATATACTTAATTCGTATAATTAGTAAAAGATGCACATATGACATTGTATTTTTTTTCAGACTTTCAATGAACTAAATCATAATTTTAGGCTCTAGCTTCAGAAACACTTTGATCATATGACAATGTGCAGATAATCCAGCAAATGCGTAAATAAAGTAATAACCATGTCCTTTAAATGTTAATGTAGTGACAGGGTTTTAAATTTTTCCATGTATCATCTCAGTTTCAAATTTTGTCATTTTGTTTTGTAATAGAGAGGAAGAAAAAGCCAAGAGCATACTAACATGCATAAACATTGGAAATCAAAGATCTTTACGAACTTTGAATCATTATATCTGCATGACTTCCTCATCAGGTCTGCGTGTCCTTAGTTGCTGTAAACAAAAATGATTCAAATATTGTAGAAATGATCCAAATAACATAGTAATGCAACTAGCTGGCGCTTCATCTTTTGAGGTTTTATAACATTTCACAAGGCGTAGGGTGAAGACGCTAGTATAACGGCTTGATGAATATTCTACACAGAACATCACTTGCTGTCACTTCTAAGGTAATAATTTGATGTTAACATTTGTTTAAATGTTGGCTTTGCTTTATGTTGTTTTCTTTACAAATAAAGCAAATGTGCATTTCTCCGTTTACTATCTACGCAGTATAACAAAGTTATAAGGATAGTAAGTAAAATTGACATAAGACGCAGTTTGTTCTTGAAATTCATCAGAAGCAAGACCAATTCTCCCTGGAAAATATCTGATGTAAGATTAACTGAGACAGATAAGATGTAATGTTACATGTATGAGATTTCAGTGGGATCTAAATATACAAATTTCAAAATTGCCAATCATCAAGGTAATGCCGATTATCGCATCATTTCGTTAATCGAAAAAGAGGTTTGAGATGCTCATTTATTTCTACCCAAATCAATGAGGAACTATCTTTAGAGAATAGCCTATTTACTTTTAGATCTAATATGGTACAGTGGTACATACACTGTCCTAAATGAATTAATAAATCAGTTAATCAAAAAGTGACACGAGTTTAATATGTAGATAGTATGTTTTTATCGCTGTATCCGTTCAGCGAGGCCCACAAATCGAGACAGTGTAAACAGAAATAAAACGCACCAGCCAGTTGGACTTTTATAGCAAACGTAACCATAATTCTATACAATTCTAGAACTTTATTTGAAAGAATATTTATAAAATTATATAATAAACGTCATTCGTGTCCTTAAGTTAGCGTTCTTACTGTTCAGTGGTGATGACAAGATAAATCGGTTTAGGGAAAATCAGTGTTAATTGCTGACACAAACTGACATGCTATTAATTCTTTGAGAAGAAATATGTAAACATTTATGGAAAAAGAATGGATTTCAAAGTAACTACATCGAATATGAAAAAGAAAATTCTAACTTTTATCCCTTAAATTCCGTATTTGAATGAAGCAAGTAAAGTACTATGTAAAGGTTGCCAAAAAATTTAAGTTTCAACAATTTCACGGTATTTTCTATGAAATTCATCCCACCAGATGCATTATTTTGAAATGCCAGAGACATTTTGAAAAGAAACTTTAGCGGTCGACGAATAGGTTTGAAGAAAATAGTAAATTTTTACATTTTAAATTTATACCATTAAACCATCTGCACTTTGGCATTATTCGTTTGCTTATTCGTTTGCATGGCCGCAGCAACGACAAAAATTCGTGATAATAACGAAAAATTCAGCATGATACTTGGAAATAACATTTTGTGAGAGGAAAAGTGATAGCCTTAAGAAAACGTGAGAATCATTGAGCGGATCTGGCATCTTTTTTGACGCATAGTGAAGCTCCCCTTCCTCACCCACTTTAACGTTGTTCAGAATTAATATGTGTTTATATATACTGCCTGCATGTCCTAAATCAGACAGAAAATATTGATTTACTGTTGCGTGAAGGAGTGTTGTTTTGGATTAATCTGGCATTTTACGACGCATCATTTTTAAGGTTTTATCATGACTGATACATACTATGCACACTCTCTACTCATATATATTGCCGTGGACTGTCGAATATATCGTGCTTTGGACTTAGAATATATCGTGCTGTAGACTGTAGGATATATTGTGCCGTGGACTGGAGTTCATTGTGCCATGGACTGGGAAATATATCGTGCAGAGAAAATAGAGAAAAGTGCAACTTGTCTGGAATAAAATTGTTGACAAACACATATGCTATAATGAAGAAAACGAAGTCAAATTGGGTCAGTGAACTAAAATGGTGCCTGGCTGCTGCTTTACACCATGGTTTTCGGTCTCGTCACGCTTTAAGGAAGAGAGACAACCCTTTCCTGATTGAACTTAATGTTTGGTCATAGTCAGTTTTAAGGTATTCAGTATGTGGAATCCGATCACAATTATTTTTCTTTATTGTCTCTACATTTATTTCCTGCTACTGAACTTTCCCACTGTGTCCAAATCCTAATAAATCATTTTTTAAAAATAAATCTATAATACCTTCAGAGATCAACTCACAGTGAAGTTCTTGTAAAATGTTAAACAGCATTTTTGACTGTAAACAAAGCACGATACAATGGTTTAATGATTTCACTTCCGGATCAGAATCAATGCCACATTACTTACTATGCACTGTCGCCGAAATACACACAAACAACCAGACCATAATACTCATATTCTAATGAACAAACAATTACCTTAATATCAATGCCAAGAATGCCCAAATCCAACTCGCATATAACCATCAAAATGAGAGGAAAAATGGACTGGGACTAAATTCGTGGGTACTAAATCCTCACATTCCTTCGATCGATCGATTGAGAGAGAGAGAGAGAGAGAGAGAGAGAGAGAGAGAGAGATATGCACGCAGAATTGCAGAAGTCAAACGACTACTGCAACATATAAATTCAAGGCAAGGTCTAACTGGTATTCTAGTCCCGTCCCAGAAATGACTTCACAGTGTTTATGTCCTGTCCACCAACCTCCTCCCCGTCCGAGAGAGAGAGAGAGAGAGAGAGAGAGAGAGAGAGAGAGAGAGAGGAATGTAATGAGTCTTATGTTATGTTATGGTTATGTTGTGTTATGGTTAATTATCAATGAATGATCACACTTCCGCTGTTTAATTTCTGTGCTACAATTCGGTCTATCGTCGTTCCAAGTCACACGCTCCAAGTCAGACAGCTTTATATCAGATCAATAACACCGTTCTGAAGACATGGTCTGAAAATATAAATTATCCTTTTTCTAATTATCAAACGTCCGCTGTTAATTAATTGCTTGGCTGCAAATAGGGCTGTTAAATACTACATTCCATGTCAGATGGCTTTGTAAAATATAAATGACATACAAAAACAAGTGTATTTTATGTACAAGACTCTTTAAATCATTTTTATGGCCAAATATATAATCGACTTAATGCTACTCTACAAGTGATTTCTACGGCTTTTCTGTGACAAAGATGATTAAGAAACAAATAAATTGTCCCTTTTGGGAGATTTATGTAAGATTATGACACGCAAGTCAGTGCTAATTGAAATATTTTAACGAAAACAAAAATATGTGTCAAAAGTATCTAACCGTACGTAATGGAAATATACACATCATTTAAACACTGTTGCAAGCAAAAAGCAAGTTCTATTGGTACTATCTTTGAGTATTACAATTACTGAGCATAGCTCCCGTGATTTTATAACCTTGGGCAGTTTACCAAAAGTCACTCGGCTGTTTCAGTGGAGGCTGCGATCTCCCGACCTAGTGAATGAATGTGCGTGAAGTCTTCGTCGTACATGTGAAATGTCTAACTAATTAAGATTCCCAATTATAGTAATTAACACTCAGGTCTGCCTTTGAAGCAAGTTACGTTTAACGCTTATCTTGGAAACTGGAGCTTGTATAAAAGAGGTGTGGTAATGATAAACGCTCTTATGCTGAGTGTTAAACGCAAGATCAAAAGACAGTTATTTAATTGGAAATAAGATAAACGAGATCTTTAGGGTAAAGACTGTAAAATAAGTCGTGTATGTGTATAATTTATGCTTTAAAATGAAAGAAATCATCACGATAGGACAACAAAGTTGGTGGTAAATAGAGGATAATGAATAAAACTCGTTCAATAATTTCCAGCTTTTGCTATCCTTTATTTGCTCATTTGAGGTTCTGTTTATCCGTTTTCATTTAGAGTGGAAATAGCCAGATAGAAAGAAGAACAAATGATTTTCAGCGTTTCATTTAATTCTGGCTCAGACAGCTGCGCTTTTGAATTCTTGCGCGTGGAAAAAATTCTCAGACAAGAGTAAAATCGATATTGCATAATTCGATGACCAACAAATTTAAATGTAGTATTGATAGACGGAAGAAGTAACATTCTACTCTAGTTCTTGGACATTTGTCTGAAAGGATGATTACTGGATGCAGAAATTGTTATAAATCTATAAAGGTGTTGCTGCGAATGGGGATAACTTGTATATGCCGGCGCTGATTTCATTCATATATCTCGATTTTTCCAAGATAGAATGTTTTGTGACCGGATAGTTGCATTATTTAACTTGGAAGAATGATGTTGCTACATAAAATTTTCTCAGCGGTAGTTGAGAGACCAGCAGTTGTTGACATTCTCTTCATAAGAGAGATGAGTTTATTTACCCCTGTAAGTTGACTTTTAAATTATGCTTGTACTGGGAGTGGTATGTACGATCCATTTCGCCTTGTACTGGGAGTGGTGTGTACGATCAATTTCGCCTTGTGCTGGGAGTAGTGTGTACGATCCATTTCGCCTTGTACTGGGAGTGGTGTGTACGACCCATTTCGCCTTGTAGAAGAAAGGTAAAGGAGACTGTGCTGTTGGGCATTTCTCTGCATAGGCTTGGTATGTTCGTCTCAGACAACGTTATGGATTTACGCATGTCTCGCACATTTTCGGTTTTGCTAGGTGAACACCAAGCGGCTTTACTCATGTTCTAGGTTTATTTAGGCATTCCGAGAATTCTACGCAGGGTACATTCGTCATATTTCGAAATAGGTAGCCACTAATGTACGTTTTTGTGATAGTCTCCTGTTGTTTTTGTTTTTTGTTTTTTTTTTCCAGCGTCCATTCGGCTGTCGATTGGAAAGATGACCGCCATACGGTTGATTGTAATAGTGAGGCAAATGACATTCCAGAAGGCGGGACACAGAAAATTCCCGCTGTCGATGCCAATCAATAACGAGAATACTGCGCACGAATTTCAGGGGTTTATTTTTGGACAAACTTAATTCACAAAACGTGATATATTAACGTGTTGATATATTAAAAATATTAAACCGCAAATACTGTATGTAAAGTGTGCCAACTGTGCAATTATACAAAATAATAAAGAACTGTCCTAAACACTAACAGATACCCAATATACTTTTTCGCCCAAACGTCACACAGTGGATCCTATCCATAAAAGATATTAGTTGAAAATAATTCAAAAGAAAGAATCTACAATTTTTACGCTATTGTTTACAACTTTATTAATCTTTCTGAACGAAGCATGTTTTAAAGGCAGGTCTGATTTATGAAACAGTGTAATATCAATTCTAATGGAGAGTAGCGGAGACTTCCTTTGAAAAACGTGTAACTGACAACTTCAATCGAATCTTACTGCTCATCTGCCGAGTATACAACGAGTTAGAGAAAACTCGATTCCCAATGCTCACGTGTCACTCTTTTCATAATGACCAAAATAAATACCCCAAAGATCACATTTTGATAACACGTGACATACACAGTTATATAATTTGCATAACTTTTACAGATTAAAAATAACCTTATATTTCATAACGATGTCGGATGTGAGAGAAAGATGTTGGTATAGATTTCTTTCTAAAACCGTCATGGTTTTATTAGGATACGTCGACAAGTCGCTCTCAGACAGTTGCTGGCGACCAAACATAAAGGAAGAACAGACACAAACAAGTACAGGATGTCTGTGTTGAGGGTGCTGATATACATCTATGAAAGAACCAATGTCCCTGATCTATTTTCAGACCTGTACCAATTTAATAGTAGCATGTTCATGTCCCTAGATAAAAGGAAAAATGTTTTCTTTCCAATGCAAATGCATCAGTTTTATTAGAGTTGTACTGCAGATCCCCCACTTATAATAGAATTCCACTATAAATGACTTATTTTTATTATAATTCCTCTGTAAATGACTAATTTGTATTATATTTCCACTGTAAATGACTCATTTTTATTATAATTCCTTTGTAAACGACTAATTTGTATTATATTTCCACTGTAAATGACTCAGTTCATCACGTAACGAGCAATGATATAAACTTTATATCTATAGATGTTTCCTTAATGTCTATCTCTGTGTGCTAACATTAAAATGAAACCAATAGAATAGGGGAAATATAAAGTTGCCTGCTTTGTGGAAAGTTAATAAATTAGACAATTTAGATATTCGCAACATCTTTGCAAATCTGGTGTAAATCGATCTCTCATAGAGGAACACGGACATGTTTGTGTGACTTTTGAGATTTCCTGCACTAATATTTACTAGCCAATCAAATTAAGCGTTTCTTATCAGCTTCTACAACATAGGTCTTTTGATTAGTTTCCAATGACACAGAATAATGTCTTTCAATTGCAGAAAAATAATAGTTTTAATCAGGCTGGTTAATAGAACATGGTTTCGTGTTAAGTTCATCAGCTCTATAAGCAGATCTCGAATGAAATGGCATTGGGGCATAATTTAATTAGGACTTTTGTAAGAATGTTTTATATTGGACGCCAAATCAACAAAGTTACCATCCCAAGTTAACTTAGATGAGAAGAATCACAGATCACTGGCACCCAATAAAGCTTTAAGACTTTCATTTTTTCGTTTCCAAATATCTGAAGGATCGCATGAGTTACCTCAAAGTGAATGACAGAGTCCTAAATTAGATTGTCAAAGTTAAAGTGAGTGACAGAGTCCCAAATGTAGATTGTCAAAGTTAAAGTGAATGACAGAGTCTCAAATATAGGTTGTCAAAGTTAAAGTGAATGACAGTCCCAAATGTAGATTGTCAAAGTCACAATGAATGACAGAGTCCCAAATATAGATTGTCAAAGTCAAAATGAATGACAGGGTCCCAAATGCAGATTATCAAAGTCAAAGTGAATGACAGAGTCCCAAATGTAGATTGCCAAAGTCAAAGTGAATGACAGGGTCCCAAATGTAGATTGCCAAAGTTAAGGTGAATGACAGAGTCACAAAAATAGCTTGTCAAAGTTACAAACTGATATGGTGTACGTTGTTTGCTAAAATTACTCGAGTGTTTGTTTTTGTTATTTTTTTCTTCCGGTTGTAAGAACCCTTTGTAAATAGAGTCTGTCCTTAAAAGAGAATGAATACGAGTGGCATAAAGAAAGCTGCAACAAATGTCCAAAAGTATAAATAGTGTATTTAGTTAAAAATAGAGAAGAAGTTGTGATAGTTGCGGTGGTGTTATAGCATATCGTTTCTGTAACTTTAAACATCGTCTGAACAAGAACATTTCATTGCTTCCATCTATCACATTAGCATGACAATGTTGTGTAAGTGTTCTTCTGTTCCGTAATCGTTAGAAATGTGGTGTAAATGCTACTCCGATGTGTAATTGTTACGAGTAGTTCTAGCAACATGAATTGCACCTAACCTGCTTTTGGTTGAAGTTATCTGTCCGATACAGTGAGAGTCTTCCATGTGTTTTTCATCACATACACGTATCTGGAAAATAAATTTGCAAAACAATTCATTCACGAATGTGTCGAGACACATTTTTCACGTACTGCAGACTGTGAACAAATGCGATATTTTTTTTTTAAAGATAATGGAATCTTTCAGATATGTAGGTAACACTACAGATTCACTGCTCGTGGTGAGACGAAGTAATCCCGTGGAAAATACAAATTGATTTTTCTTGGCACGGCATAATAATTTGAAAGATACTCCATAACACAAAAGACGGCATCACGCACAGCAAATTAAGACACAATTAATGTTCTCAACGACAACATCAGACATTCATTTGAAGTATGAATACATATGGTCAGTAGCACCAAAAATATTCTAACAATCGCAAATCAGCAAACGAATAAAAATGTTTGGCTCTAATAAAGTGCTTTCGTTGGCAGAAAACAAAGATTATTTTGCTATGCTGGCTCCATGAGCGATGTATCTACCTGTTCATGATGTGATATTTTTGCAACATTTTACACTGCATGGATTCACTAACTACCAACTTTTTTTTACCTTTTACTCAATGGAATTTAAATTTCCGGCACTTTTCCACCGTAAGAACAACGTCTTTACGACAACGAACTATACACAACTTTCTCAAAGCAGCTATGACCAGATGTTTCATGCCATCTTACTCGTCTATTTCTGAAATAAATGATGGAAGGAACTGCAGTCCTCGGCAGACATCTTATGTAGTTGCTCTTTTATAATTGCCCCTGTTCGTGTTCTAGATTCTCGACTTAAGTAACATAACCATTTTCATGTATAATTTTCATGAGTATGTATATGGCATGCTCGTCTAAAAATTTAAGGCTGAAAATATTTAACTAATTTTAAATCCAGTTTCCATGAATTTCTACTTTAAAAACAAAATGATCATGCAAATTATTATTTAATAACGAAAATAATACGTTGATCAGATTTTCTGGCGTAGGGTAAGGATATATTCATTGTCAAATCATAGGCATCATCCTTCCTCTGAATGATCAATTTACGATGCAGGGGCCGTGCTATAATTGCATTCTTTTCATTGCAGTCCCGTAATAGTATTGCTTCATTGTTTTTGTTATTTAAATGTTCGTTGTAAGAAAGAAAAGATTATATACATTCAGTGCTGTGGCATGCCATTGTATTTCTTTAGCACCACGCGTGTCAAAACACACACAGACAGACAGACAGACACACACACATCCAATATCATGACACTGTATTTAAAATTTGAAGTGCTGAATATGAAACTAATATAATAACAAAACAGTAGATACATATATATTTCTTTTTATTTTTGCCCAAATTCAGTGATAGCGTTTGTCTAATGTAGATGCTACCTTTGCATTATTTTAATTATACACACAAGTATTGCAGCACACTTTATTGTACATTGTTCAGGAAAACATGATGGAAGAATGTTGTTGCAAATGCTATAAATAAGGCCTATAAGAAACCTATCCAAATGTTATGGTATCAATTCTAATTAAAACATTGTGTTATACACGAATGTATTGATATGAGTTTCTTCTTCTTCTTTGTACATGATACGCGTTTTGGTTTTTGATTTGTGTTGTTGTTTTTTTTTATTTTCTTTTTCACATGAGTGTAGGCTCCTGATCAGATAAGAATAAACTAAAACAAGATCATTCGGACTCACCTAAGAACGCAGCGAAGGTTGATGAATGAGTGTAGATAGTATAAACACGGCCTGCATTTGTAGGCTTTTTAGTGGCATTATATTTTTAACACATCTTAAGTTCAAAAAAACAGATGCAAAACATAAGAGTTCCATGTCATACCTTATCACACGGGATAGAAATCAATTGTAAGTGTGCAGTTAAATGTGCAGATATCATAGATCATTGACTATCTATCTATCTATCTATCTATCTATCTAGCTATATATATATATATATATATATATATATATATATATATATATATATGAAAGGCATAGAAAAGGAATTCTCTTCATAGAGTTTGCATAGGTATATTATAGGATTTATATTATAACAGACGGAGCAACTTTCTTCCATCATGCTTTGACCATTGAACAATTTTCAAGATATGAACATAAAACTTTCAATGCTGGAATATGGAGAAAAGTTCACCATATTTACTTTACATCTTTCCCCCAAAAAATCTTTTTGAACTTTGTCACGAAACTAAACAAAGAAAAACTTGTTTAATATTATATCACATGATAAATTCTAAAGTTCCTATTGGCTAACTACATGGATTTATGTTAGGACAGCACAGGATTGTCATTGCCACCGGAATACTGTACCTGGCTACGATCATCTGTTTCAGTTATTGCTAAGTGCCATCGTTACATAACATCATATTGTGTCATATAAAATGCTAAACATATTATTACGTTCTCTTTTGGAAACTGTTCTCGTCTGGTGTTGTTTGGTATAATACACTCGTCTAGTGTTGTTTGATATAACACACTCGTCTAGTGTTGTTTGGCTTACCACACTCCTCTGTTGTTGTTTGGTTTAATACACTCGTCTAGTGTTGTCTGGTATAATACACTCGACTAGTATTGTTTGATATAATACACTCATCTAGTGTTGTTTGGTTTAATACAGTCGTCTAGTGTTATTTGATATAATACACGTGTCTAGTATTTTTGTTTTAGTACACTCGTTTAGTGTTGTTTGGTTTAATACACTGCTCTGGTGTTGTTTGGTTTAATACACTCGTCTAGTGTTGTTTGGTTTAATACAGTCGTCTAGTATTGTTTGGTATAATACACTCCTCTGGTGTTGTTTAGTATAATACACTCGTCTAGTGTTGTTTGATGTATTACACTCGTCTAGTATTGTTTGGTTTAGTATACTTGTCTAGAGTTGTTTGGTTTAATGTACTCCTCTGATGTTGTTTTGTTTAATCCACTCGTCTAGTATAGTCCAGTGTAATACACTCGACTAGTATTGTTTGGTATAAAACACTCGTCTAGTGTTGTTTGGTTTAATAAAGTTGTCTAGTGTTGTGTGGTATAATACATTCGTCTAGTATTGTGTGGTATAATACAGTCATCTAGCGTTGTTTGGCATAATATACTCGATTTATGCTGGTTCATTCTATCCACCAGAGATATTTATACTAGAACATGTTCTTTGTAAAAACTCAGCAATAAAATGATAATAAACACCAAGACATCAACCTTTCAGTAGGAAAATTCATTCATCGCTATTTACCTACCTGCACTGGAACTAATCTTCAAACTCTCTTGTCACTTTTTTGGCTCTGAGATCTGCAAAATACTTAACAGACATTGATTATTCATCAAATTAGTATTCCAAGAGCTATCCTCGTAATCCTGTCTTGTGGTATGGAGGACAAGTTTCAAACTTATGAGTAATAAACGTCATGTGTAGCGCTATCTCTTTGATACATGTAGATTTTTCCCTTTTTTATATGTCTAACAAAAATGATGGATAGAAAAGCGTTTCTCTATGTCCACGTCTGCAGTGCAGATATATTTCTTCTACTGTATAAATTGGCTCTGCGCCCATATGACCATGTGTTCATCCAAGATCAAAATAATAATACAAGTTCGAAAATAAGTGCTCGACGTGCACGACATCTCACTCGTTAGGCAAGCGGAAATGAACACTCAGCCATATATATTTAAGAGAAAACATGATATTCGTATATATGTCTCACACCACAGCACTTTATCTTACAGTGTCAAGTGACAATATTTCCTGTTGAACCTTCTCCGCGCTACGTTTAGACACATGCAGGAACAACAGGAAACGTATTATTATTGAAACGGCTCAGATGACTTTATATAATAAAATGAGGTTTATTTCAGGTGCATTTTAGGTGATGAAGAAAACATTAGATATTAAAATGTTACGAGGAGAAAATTTCAGGTGACATCAGTTTAAACTCTGAATCTGACTTAGATAACGCGAATCAGTGGATCAGAAAGAGTTAAAATCAAGTGTCGCTACTCTGCTAACTCTTGTAGGGCAGAGTCAAATTTCGTAAGGGTAGAGTCAAATTTCTTAAGGGTAGAGTCAAACTTCGTAAGGGTAAGTCAAATTTTGTAAGGGTAGAGTCAAACATAGTAAGGGTAGAATCAAACTTGGTAAGGGTAGCGTCAAATTTCGTAAGGGTAGAGTCAAACATAGTAAGGGTAGAGTCAAACTTGGATAACTAAAACTCCTAAATCAAACCCCGGTAGTTAGTCATCATTTGCGTGACCTACGTTTGTTTTAGTTGGCAGATGGACAACAGTGATGAACAGCCACTTTAGTAAAATCAGACCTCCAAAAAAGTCTTCCAGAATTGTCAGAGATAACCAGCATCTTTAGTCTTGAACGCAAGAGCTAGGTGAGAGCTATTATCCTGTATAAGACCACATTAAATCATTTACTTTAATCCTCGAATGATATGAACCGCACAAACTAAGACTTATCCGTGAAAAAGAACTCAGCAGATTTCAAACTCGAGTTTTGTTATCAATTTCATCATTGCCACAATTATCTTGCCTGTAACTCTACACCATATTTACCATCATAGCAACAATAAACGGCGCCTCCCGAAGTGGCATCAGTCCCTTCTCATTTATTCCATTGTGCATTATACCAGTCCCCAGTCATAAATACTACACATGGAGTCACACGATCAATTTACACAATTAGATTTTAATAGGGTCTACTGAGCGACAGGGACACTCTCATGCGGCACTGACCTGAACTCACTAAATCTAAACCTTGACATCATGAAATCTCACCAACACTTCGCCCCGTGACGTTTGCTCCTAGTAATTGGCTAATTATTGGGTTTGAGGACTATCTCCCCAGCACCGACTTCCCATAATTAAACAAGTAATCACAAATATCAACGACATCCTTAAAATGGAGAGTTATAAACAATTGCGGTTACTCCAAATTAATTACAATACTTAATTTTAAATATAGACAAGATCAACTGGAGACGCATCTGTTTAATTAATTAATTATCTAGTCAGTTGGTGGAATGTCGCTAAAAAAAATGTAACGTGCGAGAATAAGATCAAGGTAAAATGGATATAAAAATACTTTTGTAATCTGGTAAATAAAAGCTACGTAAGTAGAATGATGCATATTTTATCAAAATCTGATGGAACCTAAGCCGGTAATCAGGCACTCGGTCGGTATGCAGTAGTGTTTGACAGCATCTCAGCAAAGAATTGGCTATGAAGTACCAACAAAAGGTTAAATTGGAAAACTTTCACAATTAATTGCACAAAAATTCACGAAGTTAAACCCTTCCAAAACATGCAAAAATTCAGGACAAGATAAAATATAAATTGCAAAGATGTTAAAATTATGTGTGTATATGATAGACATACCGGTCAAGGTTCACCCATGAGGAGGTATGCATGAGTCGAGTGTGCGAGACCGATAAGCGATCACCACAATACCATTTCATCCCTCCGATATGTTCTTTACGAGGGATACAAATCACCAATAGTAGGTTTCAAGTTTAAAGTTTGTTCGTGGAGTTTTCATTCTACGTATATGCCAAGTATGACCAACGTGCTG
This sequence comes from Megalonaias nervosa, assembly GCA_016617855.1. Classification (NCBI taxonomy): domain Eukaryota; kingdom Metazoa; phylum Mollusca; class Bivalvia; order Unionida; family Unionidae; genus Megalonaias; species Megalonaias nervosa. The sequence continues at coordinate 18,245 of JAECUM010021789.1, read as the reverse complement.
ATTTCTACAATATTTGTAGTCAGTATTTGGAATCTTCCATTCAGAAATTGCTGACTGTAGTGCAGTTATCTGCTATTTCAACACCTATTATGCCAATATGACTAGGCAGTCAACACTACAGAATACTTTTGCCAGACTGCATCAGAACATAATGTTTCTGTAATGTCTTGGATATTAACGGATATTCAGATTTTACAAGGCTTTCAATGTGGAATCCAAAAGCTTTGTCTTTGAGATGTTTCAATGTACTTCGAAGCTTTTATTTGTGGCTATAATTTCCGCAGAAAGAATTGTAATTTGCAAAGCTCTAATATTATTTTAACAGGTTTTGATAAATATGGTGCTAATTCAGGAATACAGAATTTTGCAGTATTTCTAACACTGGGGTTTTATTATTATTAAATGAGGACCAATTCGTAAACCAAAGGAGGAATGAAGTTTGGCTTCTGGACGTATAAGGTTTGGTATTTATGCCTAAACTAATACGTCATATGCTGGGTTAGATGTTGTTTTGTGGCATGCCGACGGGCCTATGCTGGGTTAGCTGGATTAGGATGATGTTTTGTGGCATGCCGATAGGTCAGTTTCGAGAGTCTGAGATAAAGTGTTGGTTCATTTGACTCAATATAGAGGCTTTCTGAAAGGAAAGTTCTAAATGCACACAGAATCTGAGCACCTGAATTTGTATCGAATCAAGCATCTGTAGGTAATATTTACAAGCTGTTTCATACAAAACAGAGCCATAGTCAAACTTAAATCATATTAATGACCTGTATAAAGCCAAGCAATACCCTTCCGATCTGCTCACCACGACTGTTTGCCACGACTCGTATTAAATCCAAGGCTTTTTAAAACTTTGTCAGTGACGAATCTAGTATATATAAGAAGACTTAGTTTACAATCGAAAATAAGCCATAAGAATTTCCTCTCCTCCACAGCATTAATAAGACAACCCTAAAGCTAAAACTTTGGGTCATTATGAATACGATATAATCAGCAGATGTGCATACACTTAGTTTCTGATTTCGCAAATTTGACGCCGTTTTTTTCTGCCCATTTCTGAACTTTGTATATGCTAATCTCCTGAGAATAACTTTCAGAAAACGTGTTTTGCCTATATTAACTTAGAAGATTTTATCTTTCAAAAATTTGAGATAAAAGTTAGGGAGACTGCCCCTCAGAATAATTCATTCATTATCCTGTATTTCCATGTGGTATCATAAACATTCTACAACAAGAAAAAAATACGGAAACTATATGTTCTTTCTTGATGAAAGTCCCTCTATTAAATGCTTTAGGTCTGACAAGATGGCCGAGTGTACTTCTATTGCGTTTGAGTCCACATTGATCGTCAGATTGTAGGTTGTTGCTTTCGAGATACCAGCGTAGTCTAACATTATCGTTCGTTCAATGGTATTGTAAATACAGCTTGTTAATGCTATGAAACTCTAATAGCTGGAAGGGTTTGGTCATTTCCAGGTCTGGGTACTTGTATCACCTTTGCTTCTCGCCAAGACTGCCTGAAGTCGACAGTCTCCCAAATTGTTTTGAAATATTTAGCAGTGTATTTAAAACTCTGTCAGGTGAGTGTATCAGACGTTCATAGTGGTTATCACCTGGTCAAACTGAAGTGTCATTGGGCTCGATCTAGAGAATATTGTAACTCTCTGAGAGTAAAAGGTGTATTGCAATCTTCAGCATTATCATATTCGAAATTTATAGAAACAGTTTCTTCACGTTTTTGACACGGCGGAAGTTTTCAAAAACAATTCTCTTGTGAGGAGTTCTTCGAGAATATTTCGGTTAGTGTATTTGAGACTTCTGGTGTAGTTCTGACCATTTCATCAGATTTATTTAATTGCTTGATACAACTGCATTTACTTTTGCTAATGGTTTTTAGCACCATGTTTATTACAGATTTAAAGAGGAGCGCGAGTTCAACCTATAGACATGGGATCTCCAGATTTTCATCTTGCTCTCTCCAATGGGACGACGAGCTTTAAGTTCGGTATATACGGTAATTATTCGGATGCTCAGTTGTTGGATTGGCATCGAAATGTTTATGGACCTTTCTCCATTTAATGATGGTGTTTTTGCATGCATCCTCAAACCATGGTTCGTTGACAAGTTAGCGGTTGTGTAACCCCATCAACATCATGGAGCATCTTGGTAAAGAGGATTATTGGATCTAATACGTTTTCAAAACCATCAGCGCCACTTTTGACTCGTTGAGGGATTTAAACATTTCCCAATCTACCTTATTCAGTTTCCATCTTTGCCCCGAGTCCTTTAAGTTTGGTAATATGACTTCTTAAATATGTTTGAAAAAAGTTAATACCACGTAGGTCGTCATCAAATTCCTAATAGACGTCAAATTAAAGAGATGACTGCGTGGTGAAATCCAAGGAAAAGTAGGATCCTGTGGCAGATAGGCGTATGACTTATCATTAAAGATGCAAGGATTGTGTTTTGAAACAAAGTATTATATCTTCCACCCTCTCATTAATATCTTTACAGCCCCAAAGTGAATCGTAGCTGTTAAAGTCGCCAAGCAAAGTAAAAGGCGCTTGCATCTGATCAGTAAGATGGTCAAGACTATATTGACTGATTGGAGTGATTGAAGGGAGAGATACTAAACAAAATGAAAGAGTTTTATCCAGCGACACACAAATTGCTTAGACTTGTAAAGTAGTACTGAGAATAATTTGGCTGTGAGGAGTTTTATTATTGATGGACACTCCTCCAACAACCCTATCGGTAATTTCTTGAAAAGCTGTTATACGTGGTGAGATTTTAAGATTGACACTATCGTTTTCATTTTGAAAGGTATTCTAAAGAATAAACAGCTATTGGATTATGCTTTTTAAGTAGAAGACTAATTGCATCAATATTGTCATTTAATCATAGTCAGTTACATTGTATTATTGGTTGGAGTACGAGACTTCTGGGAGCTTTCCCAAGTCCAATATCAAGGATCGCTCTTGTGCCTATGCTCAATATACATCCGAATTTATTTTAAAAGTTTAACATGGTCATCATATACCTTGGAATTTCTACTGGTTTCTTTAATCCTCTCTTTCTTTGGATTAGAGAATGCATTACCACCGGCGCCAGCGGTCTGCTGTTCCTTTTGGGAACCAGATTTAGCCAGTTTCTCAGTAGTAGAGCTGTGAAGCTTCTGTGGTACACTGTTTCTGCGTCCACTCTGGCCAGTGTTACGGATGTCTGTATCATCTATTTAATTTATAATAAAGCTTTATTATAGATCATTTGGGTTTATGACTGTTATCTTTTAGTTCTTTTAATTCAGTGGTTGCCTAGCACGTTAGTAAAATACATGTACACTACGTTGTATGAATCTCATTCATAAGCCAAGGTCGATCGCTAGGTGAAGTAAACAACTATATCAGTCAAGTACGCCACACTTTAATTTGAAGGGAGGTCACGAAACATTACGTGAAACTAGGAGTGCATTTTCTCTGTTAGAACTATCATGCATACCCTAGTTATTGATTGGTTCAATAGTTTGAGAAGGTCATAACATGCCTGTTTGAGTTATTTTAAAATAATTCGATTTAATTGTTCCAGAACCTTACAGTGAATCAGATTATGTTTATTTAATGCATATATTAAAACTATATAATGAGAATACACGTACCACGTATTCCATTCCTCAGTTATATTCAGTTCTGCAAAAGTCGTTGAGAAGAAATATTGATGTATTTATAATATTTGCTTGTTGGGTTTAACGGAGTGGAAAATCTTCAATTTAAACAGTCAATACTTATTGGATTATGTGAATTTATTCAAGAACTTGAATATTCAATTAATTCTATCGGATTATGTGAAACTTTCATGGACTTCAGTGATAGTCCACGTTCACGGGATTACATTCAAGTAAAAATATTTGGATTTAGAACTGTGATAAGTCAGTGGTGCTAGCACGTTCGCACATAAACACTTTAGAACCTTCATTCGGAATACCTTGGACAGCTTTTGGATTAGTGTCAAATTGAAAGTACAATTTAGGATATTCTAGGAATTCATACACTAAATATATTTTTAATTCTTTCACTTTGTTTGATTGTTTATTTTATTTAATAAATTTATGTTTTGGAAAATTGAATGCTTGTTGGATTATTGTATCGTCGTAGTTAAGTTTAAGCCCCTAGGCTTAACACCAGTAATTTGCCTCTAGACGTAACACCAGTGATTTGCTGAGATGTTAATTAACTGGATTTTGTTAATTTTTCATTTGCAGCATTAGATTTCCTAACTGATACATTGTGACGTTGATTATCTGATTTATCTACTTCACTGTCGGTTGGGTAATTGCGAACATGGGTTTCGGTTCAGTCAAGGCTGTCTTTGGTTTGAACGTGTGGCCAATTAATGTCTGTCTGTGTACAGACAACATTTGTGGAAGGAGTTTTTTTTTTCACTTTAGCTGCTGTGGCGTAGGATTTGCCAGCTGTGGTAAATGAACCTGTGACTTCCATAAATTTTCTGACCTCAGGAAAGCTTGTCTTTCTTCTGTCTCGCGATTTGGATCTCCATTTTAGTTTCCACTTACGACAGTCTCTAGAGTATGAGAAACGTTCTATCTGACGATTCGTACAAAATGTTTTCTTTGAGTAGAATGTCCATCATGACCCTCATACCCGAGTCTGAGGCAGACTGGTTTCCTGCTTCTGCCATCTTTGCAGTGGCCATACTTCTGGCAGTAAAACAAGGGTTAGGGATGAAAGGGTCTACATGATATTCAAAAACTCTGCTTTGATCGATGTAAGCAATGTGGCGCAGTTGAACGTCAGTATACAAGTGTTTGTGGGAATCAGCATGTGGTTACAGCGAATGTTGATTCGTTTCACATGTAACGTTCTGAAAGCTGATTTTTTTAGCATCTCAGTCTTGCAGCAACTTTCCAAATCTTTAGCCAGGACAACAACCTGGAAGAGTTGAGATATTTGTATGGAAAACCTTAATGGGCATCTCCACAAATCGCGTAGAGCAAAGTAAATTATCCGAGTGACATTTACAGCTACACTCTACACGTAGTTGGCCAGGATTAAGCTTCTTTTCCTCCACACTTCTTGGTTCTCGCTGCCAAATCCTGAAATACTCCAACTATCATAAAAGGTGACAGCTTTGTTATTTTTATTTTTTTATTTTTTAATCTTTTTTTTTTTTTTTTCATCATTGGATTCAACGATAATATATCTTGGCCAGTTTCCTTGACTCTGACGGGTTTCCTCTTCTGAGTCTCTGGTTGAATTATTCCTGGTCCTTTTCGTCACCCATCCTGGAGCCCAACAGGGGGACAGATTTACGCTGATTGATTGCGTTTCTCCTATCAGGGCTACACAGTGTGATACACTCAAGCAAAGTTGAAACTTAATCAATTGATGCTTGTCACCCAGCCTCAAAGACTATGTCCTTTGTAAGGTTTGAACAAAAACATTATATTGCTGTAGTCACAAAGTGACCTTTGAAAACCCAGCAAATCAGGGAAACTGGGAGTCTTTAGTATAGCTCATGAAGCCCTTCTGGCCACTTGTGTAACTGAAACTGAGACGAAACTAGGATCAGAAACAAATGTAGCGACCTCAAAAAGACCAGTACGACGACCACCTGATAGACAATCCCTTGTTAACTGTAGGGTGGAAGCAGAAAATGCATACAATTATATTTTCATATGCAGTCAATACATATATTTCAAAAGGCAGTATCAAATGCTAAATGCAATTCCTTTCGAAGTTTAGTAACATTATTTTATGCTTGCCTTGGATGCCTCTCTTATTTTTTCCTTTTCTCAAAGTATTATCCTTTAATTATCAGCACACATAATTTGCTGCTGTTGTTTTCTGTTTTCTTTTATTTCTGCCGCTTGTCATGTTTGAATAATTTGTATCATTGTATTTGCATGGTGAATGGTGTATCTAATGCTTTGAGAACTTGTACCCCGACCCCTTTTGCATGATTTACCAAATAAAATATTTTTAAACCAATTTACAGGAATATTCCTTACCTGGACAGTGCACAGAAAGAATCTTTGAATGTCCCTATAACTTTAACAGAAACTATCGAAAGACTGAAATGCACGCCAAATAATAAAAGCCCGTTATCATATGGGTTTTGCAGTTGAGTTTTCCAAGTTCTTTTGAATACATATAGGTCCATATTATGTAACGGCATAAAATTCTGGGGAGCTTTCATCAATACAAAAAGAAGGTGCAATAACTTTTCTTGCAAAAGCGGGTAAAACCAAAACAGTATTTGAAGAAATGAAGTCCGTCTCTTTACTTAAGAATGCACTATATGATTTTATGTTTTCAGTACGCACAAAAATATAAAACATACCTGAACGTCTTCGCATAACTGACTGTTAATAAGCTTTGATCCTGTTACATGGCCTTTTCATTAATACAGTATTAGACTTTTTAAATTTTGCAGGAGACGAATGGCTGCATACAAGGTGCTCCATTGTCCCTATATATTTTCCTTCTGTGTGCAGAGATATTAGCCCACATGATGAGGAAAAGAAACAAATATTAAAGGAATATAATTAAATCATATATAATGCATTATTTCACAGTATGCAGATAACACTACGGCCACTCTTGATGGTTCTGAAAAGTCCCCTGAATTCAGCACCCAATCTCGGTGCTCTAACTGTTCAGTCTTTAGCATAAATATTGAACAGAACAAAAGTCTGGATTGGATGTAGGACAGGCAGTAATATTAACTATTACTCAAAAACCATTTAGATAGGGATTTATCTGAATTAATTTACATATGAATAACATTTTCCACATATGTAAATAATATGGCTAACTTAAACTATGATAACAAAATCAGAAAAATGAAACCTTTATGTCTGAAATGGTCAAAACTATCACTACTCCCTTTTGTAAAGTTACAGTTATTAAATGTGTGTGTGTGTGTGTGTTTGTGTGTGTTGGATTTTAACGTAACTTAAAAAACAATTTTGCGCTCATATCACTACGATGTCTGCAGTGTGACAGTTTATAGTGATGTCTAGCACTGGGGCATCATGCTGCAGACATTTAGCATCATGTCCCACCAGGTAACATTATCCTGACACCAGGGCTACCAGTCCTAACACTAACCTCTTAATGCTGAGCGCCTAGCGAGGCATTTGTTTGTACCATTTTTATAAGTCTTTGGTATGACTCTGCCGGGGTTCGAACCCATGACCTCCCTCAACGAGGCGGACCTCTAACCACTAGGCCACTGGAGCTGTGCCCGTTTTTATTAAATGTTTAGCATTATCATAACTAACTTATTTATTAATGTCCCTACCATAGTGTACTCCAGGACCTAGATTCTCTTTTAATAATTTTTTTTAGTGGGACAAGAGACAAAATTAAAAGAAACATAATTATTAAAGATTATCATGACGGTGGCCTTAAAATGACTGGCATCAATAAATTTGTGGATTCAGTTAAGACAGCCATCATCAGAAGAATGATAGTTCTTGAACCCAAATGAAATATTATTGTACTTGTTCTTCTCTCAAACTGAGATTTAATAAATTGCCTAAAGTTTAAGATATATATAATTTCAGCTTATATACAATTTTATAATATGTTTACTGCTGAAAAACTGATAACTCCTTCAAAAACACAAATATGGATGAATCCTAATATCGATATTTGAAATTCTAGTATAATGTACAAACACTGTATTGATAAAGGAATCTTATATATGAATGACTGTCTAAATGAAGATGGTAGATGGATCAATCTCGATAAGTGTCGCAATAACTTTTTATTCCATGTCAATTTTATGGAATTTTTTAGGGCCTTTAAATACCATAGAAATGCACAGAAGTAAATTTGAAGTCAGTATCGATTCTAATATACAATACCCATGAACCAATAACTGATAAGACAAGCTGTAAAAGATTGTGAAATATAGAATTTGACAGCTTTTATAATAATCAATGGAATATCTTTTCGCCTTGCCTCTCAAGGTAACCAGATGTCATAGACTTATCTGATTTCACACTAAAAATTTACACAAAAGTATGTGTGTGTGTGTGTGTGTGTGTGTGTGTGTGTGTGTGTGGATAGGTATGTATGCCTAAATATGCTATATTTTAATGTAGATTAATGCATAATGGTACGTTTGCACACAAGGGTGGAAGGACGAATTACTAAAACCATACAAACGAAAATGTAAGATCATGACAATACTATATAAATAATACATGTGCATAGAACTTTCCTATTTGCAAGGTGGGTGGGTCTCTCTCTCTCTCTCTCTCTCTCTCTCTCTCTCTCTCTCTCTCTCTCTCTCTCTCTTTCTTCTCAAAAACGTTTGACAAATTTCTACCAGCTATAAGTTTAACATGGTAATTTTGATCCACTATTATGAACATTTTGTATTTATATTGCTTCATAAAGTGCTAACAGTGAGTCCGTGACCACCAATTGCATCACCATAATGTCTCTGGGGCAATAATAATAATAATAATAATAATAATAATAATAATAATGAGGACTTTGTGTAGCACCTAATCTTTAGAAGCTCTAAGCGCTTTACAACATTTGACAACACTTAAAAAAAACATATATAATGATATGATCACAAAAATATAACCAAACACCACGAAATTAGAAAACAGAAAACATGCTGTAAATATTTAAGGTAAGGAAACATTATTAGGTCTTTAAGTCTGTTCTTGCAGTTGGAATAGGTGAGTTTTAAGAGCGCTCTTGAATGAGATCACTGTGTCTTTGTGTCTAAGTTCAGTGGGCAATTCGTTCCACGTTGCTGGGCCCTGGTATGCAAAAGAGCGTTGTCCATATGATTTCATTTTCATAGTGGGAATAATGAGAATACGAGTGTCAGAAGAGGAGCGTAAGTATCTTGCTGGTGTCTACACATGGGTGAGGTCGGATAGGTATGTTGGACTGGAGCCCGTCAGTGAAACATAGCACAGAGAACAAATTTTGTGTTTAATTCTGGATCGTATGGATAGCCAGTATAGGGTAGAGAGCAGGGGAGAGGCGTGCTCTGATCGTGGTACTCTAAGGATGATCCGAGAAGCTGTGTTTTGAACTTTTTGAAGTTTCTGGAGTAGATATTGAGACGAACCAGACAGAATTGAGTTACAATAGTCCAGTCTTGAAAGTACTAAGGAACACACAAGTGTTTTAGTGGCATCAACTGAAAGATACTTGCGAATGGAGCTGATTCGTCTCAGCTCAAGATATGCAGCCTTACATATGTTCATGACATGTTGGTGCAACGAGAGAGTACTGTCGAGAGTAACACCTAGGTTTCGTACTGACTGTGTGAATTTAATGTTGGTGTTGCTGATATTTATTGTCTGAGGTAAAGGATGTGAACGAGAAAGTCTTTGTGTTGTAATCAGGATGGCTTCAGTTTTATCATCATTCATCTGCAGCTTGTTACATGTCATCCATGATTTCACATCGGAAATGCACCTCTCTACGCCTTGGATGGTAGCTTCAACTTCAGCTGGATGGCTAGATTTGTATATTTGGGTGTCATCAGCATACAATTGGTGAGACACTGGATGATGATCTATGACACTTGAGAGTGGCTGAGTGTATAGAATGAAGAGAAAAGGTCCAAGAACAGACCCCTGTGGAACACCACAGCATAGATCAACTGGGCTGGGGTGTTTTCCATTTGCGGACACAATTTGTGTCCTGTTGACCAAGTAGGACTTGAACCATAGTAAGGCCGTATCATGAATGCCAAATACATGCTGGAGATGGTGAAGTAATATATCATGGTCTATAGTGTCAAATGCTGCAGACAAGTCAAGGAGAGTGAGGACTGTAATCTTTCCGCTATCCAAAGCAGAGAGAAGGTCATTAACTACTTTTAGAAGAGTAGTTTCAGTACTGTGGCAAGGGCGATATGCAGACTGTACATTGCTAAAAAGACTGTTTGAATTCAGATGAGATACAAGTTGGGATAGAACAACTTTTTCTAAGATTTTTGACATGAATGGGAGATTAGAAATTGGGCGGTAGTTCTTTAAATCGTTATGGTCGAGTGTTGGTTTCTTCAGCAGAGGCTTTACAATGGTAGTTTTGAAAAATGATGGGAATTCCCCAGATGAGAGCGAGGTATTAATAACATCAGTTAGTGAAGGCAATATTGGATCTAAGCACTCAAGCAGCAGTGATATCAGAATCGGATCAAGTTCACATGACTTTGGTGCACTCTTCATCACGACTGTACGTACTAAATCCATAGAGACAGGTTCAAATGCTGCTAACAGTTGCCGCTGAAATGCTGTATCGAAACTGTATGGTGACGACGAGTCAATTGAAATTGTGTTGTCAAGCTTATCTCTGATGATTTGTACTTTGTCACGGAAGAAATTTGCAAACAGGTCCTGAAGGTCAACTAGAGAGAAGGTAGTTGGAAGTGGTGTACATTTGTTCCTTGACATTAGCTTGCTAGTAATCTCGAATAGCTCTTTGCAGCTGCAACTTTCCGTGATCTTAGTACTGTAGTGGGCAGATTTCGCTGCATGGACTATGCTACGTAGCCCCCACTTTGTTTGGGGGGGGGGGGGAGTTGTAGTGGAAATTGGTTATCGTTATCTAGAGGGTGATCGCCTTCGGTGTTATTGCCCGGATTGAGTAAATATTAATATAAAGTGTGAAAGTTATAGGTGGGATAGATAGGGATCTGAGCAGATATATAAAACAGAATGACACGAGCCCCAGTACATGAAAAAATAACAATTTAATCAATTACATAAACAACCGTGACAATGCATTACATTAGGAAGATACACTCTTTTTGAAATAAATCATTCACCGAATTTCAAACACAAATATACTTATATAAATAGTTAATTAATCGTTCTCCTGACCAAATTAATGTGCTCTTCATAGATCGACAGAAATTTGCACCCTTACAGACTATGTCTGTGACATTCTTCTTAGCGGCTTCATAGATTTGCTTATGAATAGTGAGTCTGGTGTCATGCATTAGTTGGGTTCTGTTTATCATACGGAGGTTTCTCTTAGTAGCAAATAAAGGTGGAGGGTTAGGGACTGATACGTCACGATGGCATATAATGCAGAGGTGATATGATGCAAGTTCGTGGGACACCAGGGAGGATTGTAGAATATTATTAACAGGTCTATAAAGAATCCAGTCTAAAATGTGACCATGTTTATGGGTGGGTCGGCTAACTGGATGTTTGAGGTTGAAAACGTGAATGGAATCTAGGAGTTTTGATATGTATGGGTTTCCAGGAAAGTCAAAGTAAAAGTTGAAATCTCCAAGAATAATCAGGTTGCCACCTATCGAATTTCCATACTCCAGGAAATTCGGAAACTGCTCCACAAAGAGAGATTCAGTCAGCTTGTTTTTTCTACTCTCAGGAAGGCGGTAGAGGCAGAAAAAATGGACTGACCTTTGTTCCAGTGTGAGTGTGGTTTGAACTAGTTCAAACGATGTGTGGTAGACATTAAAGTTTGTAGTGTGGTTAAGACGGTTGATCATGGAGTTTTTTGCGATGACAGCAATTCCACCTCCGCGAGAGTGGCGGGGGAACGACTTGATGGAGTAACCTTTGGGTGTTAGATCCGCGCACTTGGGTTCATCGCCTGATGTTTTTAGCCATGTTTCTGTCAGGAAAAAATAATAAAAAATAAAAAATAGCCTTTGCTAAAATTTGCAAAGTCTGGTATTACACAATATGATAAGGTAAAAACGGATAGATCTGTTTTTTACTTAAAGTGGCTCATCGGTTCAATAAGCATCAGCGTGAATATTACGATATCTTGTTCGACTTGAAAACAATAATAAATTTGATATAATAAACTCCGTATCAATAGAATTCTAAAGGGACAGTAAACTCCACAACAGTAGAACATTGAAGGGGCAGAAACTCCATAGCAGCAGGACCTTGAAGGGACAGCAGCAAACTCCATAGCAATATTACTCTGAAGGGTCAGAAAACTCCAAAGCAATAGAACTCTGAACGGACACAAACTCAATAGCAATTGTTCTCGAAGTGACAGTAAACTCCATAGCAATAGAACTCTGAAGGGACAGTAAACTCCATAGCAATAGAACTCGGAAGGGACAGCAAACTTCATAACAATATGACTTTGAAAGGACAGTAAATTCCATAGCAATATGACTCTGAATGGAAATATACTTATCAGTATAAAACAATGATAGTCGTTTAAAATTTCATTTCAGATATCTTTCAAAACGTTATTATTTTTGCTCTAGGATAATATGTGATTAGGAAACTGAAAAGAAATTTAAGCAAATGGTATTTACTAACAAACCATTAGTGAATATTGCATAATAACTGCATCAGTATCATATACGCTTCTTTTGCACATACGATTATCAAAGAGATTTTCAACAAACCTTTTAACAGGCCTTATCTTCATGTCAACTGATATTTCTGTGTGCTCTCATAAGAAACTGGCCTGTAGGATGACTGGTGTACCTAGCATTTCAGCATATCAAGTATAGTTACAACGTTCAAATTTTACACAGTCTGCTTATTAGGTTGTGGCTATATATTAAATACAAATGTTAAAATCATTTAAATATGTATTTGATAAAAATAGCATTTCTTTAATATAAAATTTATTCAGCAACAACAACAAATACTCACAAAATGATGAAAAGTTGCAAAAAATTCTCCATCTACCCCAAGCCCTTAAGAGATTTGAACTCTGCATTACCAGGTCCAAAATCCAAGAGTACAATATCCAACCACTGAGTCATTTGTACGGTGTCCAACGAAGGTACACAGTTCTTTCACAGACTTTGTTTGCGGAAGTACATAAATACCATCACCATCCAATATATACAACTGGAATGCTTTGGTACATCCTTCTTAAATAAACTTCTCTTTGGTAAGCATCGTTATGTAGGTATCGGACTTTAATGCTTATGGTCACTTTGCAAAATACCATATAAAAAGTATTCGTCGACGTTATTTTAATCGGAAAAAGGGAGCAGATGCAACAGTTGAGCGGATATTTAACATTACTACAGTGAAAAGTGAAAACAGTCCATTCAAAACAGCCCATGCGTTAACAATAGTAAAAACACGTAAATTACTTTGTAACGAGGCAGCGAGTAATAGTTACATCCAGGTGAAAGGCATTGTGTGTTACTTCAATTTTGAAAAGTATGCACATTTCTGCAAGGATGTGCACAAATCTTCAGTTATTTTGATAGACTTAATCAATATTTTAAAATCACGTAATAAGTATTGGACTTGCTCTCCTAACGCAGTTCATTTAATATATAAACCAATAAACGAGTTTTATAAATGCGACAACATTCCGTTCTTTATATTAGTGTGAAATGATCTTGACGCACAAAGTTTTTCCTCTAAAGAATTTACGGTATCATAATAATCTGTATTGCCTGCAGTTGTTATTATCTCACTCAGACATCCTGAAATGCAAGTCAAAACAATGTTGTTTATGTCTCAAAACATTTACAGGTGTTTGTTTTATTATCGTCACAATTAAATTATGCAAATTTCTGAATTCGTAAATCAGCAAACTGGATAATAACTTCATATGCATGGAATAATTGCAAGAGTTTAAAAAATTCGAAAGAAGTCGAAAAAACGCAAACTAACAGTGGATTCCTCCATGGCTGAAGTAACTCAGGAGGTCCTAATTTTCTAGTTTTACTGTAGGTCTCCTTGTTTATACGCGTCTTGATGGTATTCCATGCGCTATTCAATCTGAGGTTGCTTTATTCTGCAAAGGTTTCTCGTTGCCGAGAGCAATTCACATTCAAAAGCGCTTGTTTACATGCGTCTTGATGGTGTTCCATGCGCAATTCAATCTGAGGTTATGTTATTATGCAAAGGTTTTTCGCCATTCACATTCAAAAGCGCTTGTTTATATTCAAACTTAAGCAATCAAGATGCAAGTCGGTATTTTAATATCTGGGATATTTAGACACCATTTGGTCTAATAAAGAAGTATTTGGATAGTAGATGCTTTCTTTGTTCTCTGAAATAGCTATGTTAAACAGATGAACCAGAGCTGAACAGAACCGATTTAAGTATGCCAAAAGAGCACGTAGCCAATACAATACACAAAGCATATACAATTCATTATTGCATGCATGAATTAATAATGAATGAATACTGGCGATAGAAAATACGTATACACATATATTGGAGAGAGAGAGAGAGTGAGAGAGAGAGAGAGGGAGAGGGAGAGAGAGAGAGAGAGAGAGAGAGAATTTCTAAGATGAAATACGTATATTTGCCTAGGTATTTTACAGATTTTAAATCTTCATTTTAAGTAATTGTAGTATTTTATGCAAACGTGGTTTCTACCAATAATAAGGATCAATGTAAAATTGTCTGGGCCCCGGGTGGATGAGTGGTCTAAACAGCTCGCCTTTGCCGATCACTGCCATCTCACCACTGTGTGGTTCGAGTCCCGGACAAGGTCATTGTGAAGCTTGCCAGTAGCTTCCCGTGGGTCGGTGGTTCCTACCAGGGTTTTATCGAGTTCTTCCTCCACCACTTATACTGGCCGCCTATCTAGCGTTAAATCCAAAACAAGAATAGCAGCAACAATAAGATTTTCTAAGTGAGAGGGATAGAGGACAGATTTAGACAAAATGATATTTATCCTTGACATCATTCTTTACATATATTTAGTGTTTCCTTTCATGCCGTTAGTATCGTGTATATCTACCATTGTCGATATTTAACGGGTGTGATGAAATGCTGCAGGTATACAGGGACCAGGCTAATTACTGTTTCGACAACGAATCAGGCTACTTTTGCTTCAACATAATTGAAGAGTAGTCAACTCCATTGAGAAATATCATAAAAAACACTAAGGAGACAATTTTATTATCAGAAATTAACCATGTGTGCAATGGCTCCTTGCAGATTTAGGAGATAATTAAATAAAAAACCATTTGCTGCAGTGTTTAATGAAGTAAAGTCTCTTGCATTTCGCTAAGATATTTTTTTTGATGAATGGTAAAGCGTTGTTGAGTGGGAAGGGGGTCTTCTCTGGCATGACAGCATGCCTGCCACTTTAATGAAAATTAACTTCTTTAAAAGATTATATTACTCCAGGATGGATGTAAGAATGCATGTCGATTAAGACAATCATTATCTACTTTCAGAATACTATTAAATTATTATTAGTTTTCCAATTGTAATACTTTTTGGTGTGTGTAAGTGTGTGTGTGTGTGGGGGGGTGGTAAATGTATTACACCAAAATAATACTTATCTCCTTGGCAGATAATGCACAGAACCAATGAGAACTAAAAAATATAACAAGGATGTGTGCGTCCTAAACACTAAAGTATACTGGATGAAGTGCTTTGTAAGTAGACTAATTGTGGGCTTAAACAACACATATTTGAGCAAATCAAGTAAATGCTTTGCGAGTCAGGATCGTATTTATTTATCTTATCCATTTTTTTTTTTTCTGGTGGGTTGAGTTCAATAGCAAGATTTAAAATAATCTCCAGTCTGGTGAACCAATAAATGATACCCGTCCAAGACAATGAGGTTGCAAATTCTTTCACATACACGATGTCTGTGTCAATGCACGCCATATATGGAATTCAATTAGAGGGAATCAGTATCTTTCCAGTCGGGTACTTAACCGATTTTGGCATTCGTGTTGAAGATTTATCATTACATAAATCTGATCTATTCTAAACAGCCACGCGATGGCAACCTTAAGCTGTTTAATGATGACGAACGAGATGTTGGATCAACTGTGAGGGCGTGTCATCATCGATAGCGATTTTGTACCGCTTGTCGAAGAATATCTGTGTGACAACAGCGTTAACAGACCGTTATGTGCACTGAAATATAATCGATGCGAGGGTCTGATAGAAATCGACCACCCTGATGTATCAATATCAACTCGAGATCAGCTTGGAATCATCGCATTAATATGCGAAAACGTCCTGGGATTGTTTCTACAACAATGAAGTAAAACCACCGAGATAATATTCCCCGTTAATTATTTTGAACCACCAACATTAACTCTACCGGCAGAAGAAAACCCCAGACTCATATTCACCACTTGTTCGTGTAATAGTTCTTACACAAAAACGAGAGCTATCGTTGACGACACCAAGCAGGGAAGTAATCCATGTAGTTCTAGGTAAACCCAGAAGAGTGCAAACAATCACCAGAGACATACATATTCCCCATGAAAGTATTTTCAACGATAGCATGTCATTTGTACCAGTAAAGAAAAAAAAAATACTTGGTTGGAAGTGCATGGACGTGTTTCACCTGGCTATGATGCGTCTGGACAAGGTCTGCCTGTCGAGAAATTTTACTTCTCGGTCACATTATTAATAGAAGAAATATAATGGACATTCAAAACTAACGACGCGAGAATATAATTGAGCTAAAGAACAGCTACGACATCAAATCACTAAAAAGACCATTGTGCTCGTGAAATAGAAACAATTGTGTATTGTCGTAGATGCAATCTGCCGCCGCGACCACAGTTTTATCATAAGCACACTAAATGGATTTGCTGTTGGAGCTATATCGATAGTAACCGGTGGTGCGAGCGGCAGCAGGCAAAATAATTTCGTTACGACTGCATCACAAATAACCATTATTTG
This sequence comes from Megalonaias nervosa, assembly GCA_016617855.1. Lineage (NCBI taxonomy): Eukaryota > Metazoa > Mollusca > Bivalvia > Unionida > Unionidae > Megalonaias > Megalonaias nervosa. Next base: position 1,603 of record JAECUM010021789.1, on the reverse strand, counting down.
TGTGTGGAAATTCTTGTGGCAGTCTTATTACAATTAGTAAACTGTACTTGGTGGCCATCGAAGATAAAACCATTACCAAGGCCGAGTTCAAGATCATGTTGGCGGCAATGGAAAAACTTCAACTACTCAGCGCACAGATACTGAACAGGAACGCAAGTGCGTTCCAAGTAGAACCCAAACATTCAATATATTTATAGGCAGACAAAATTGAGTAAACAGTTGAAACCACAGAGAGCAATAGCGGATTCTCTTGACGACATTTGATCGTTGAAACCTCTTGTTCGCGCGGTGTCTATCATGCGGCCTTTTTCGTCTAAGGTACCACGGGGTTTCTATTGGGAGATGCGCCCACGAGCTATCACCGAAACAGCGTTCGGACTCGTGTTTGTCGCGTAAAGTCACTCATGGGAATGCGCTCGTGTATACAAGAAGAGGGGGTTGTTAGGCTAGAACTATGGTCAGTAATAAAATATCTAATCTGCATTTCACTACTATTCTGGGTCCCTGGTGACCGAGTGGTCTGATCACATATGTATCATCTCTGTCCGCGTGGTATCGAGTCTCGGCTCATCTAACGTGGGTATGAAAGAAAGTTTTCCTATAGCTACCCTTGGGTCGGTGGTTCTTTCTGGGGCTTTCCTGGGTTCTTCCCCCACTAAAATATACTGGCCTCCATGTATAGCCTATTATGTGCTGAAAAAATTTGTTTAACTCACAAACACACACTACTACTCATTTTGAGCCACGTGCAGAATCACGAAGATTTCAGCCTTAACTTCTATATTCTGTCACCTTTACTGTTATGACGGTTTTGTTTTCTTATGCAGTTTCCCAAATGTTGTAAATCAAAATCGCTACTACTAAAGTAAGTCATACAGGTCATGTAAGGGTTAAGAACTGACTATTTCAGTAACGTGAGTTGTTTTTTTCACAATTTGATTTCACATACCTTTAAACGGCGATTATTAACTTTATTTGGATCCTCATAAGTTTATATTCCTTTGGAAAGTCATTATTTACTAGCTAGGACAAATACATTCGGCAAAACTCAATGTTTAAGCACGAGAACATTATTGGACAGGTCAAACTAAAGGTGTGATCCTGTACAAACCGGAATGAATTTCGCGCTCGGTGAAATCACGTTGAAAACTCTGCATGTTGAAAAAATCGTGCTCCCTTACATTGTGACGATTAGATCCGACGTGCTCTTTTCTTGACCCAGTTAAGTACTTGACCACCATGTAAAAGTCCAAAGCGATCGATTGTTTTCGTCTGGAAATTTCTTGATAACATTTAAGACACAGAGCATTATATAGTAGAAGGATTCAAGAGACTTTGATTAAACCATATTTGTATTCAATTTTAGAATAACACATTTAATTTAATTTCGGACGAGTAAATGGGCTTACATGACCACATCAAATCGACATACATTATAAACCAATTCCTTCTTCTCGCTATCCACCACCTTAGCTGTTTTAGCTGTTATTACTTCGACTTTTCCTTCACAACAAAGTCGGCAACTGCAACTTATGTTAGCACAGCAAATTCAAATACTACCCCCTCCACATTCATTGCAATATATCACTTAAACTTCCGACAT
>JAECUM010021788.1:0-18859 GCA_016617855.1 Megalonaias nervosa | reverse complement strand
TCTCAAAGAGAGAGAGAGAGAGAGAGAGAGAGAGAGAGAGAGAGAGAGAGAGAGAGAGAGAGAGAGAGAGAGAGAATACAAAAAACTGCGATTAATACAATCACCGCTCACTTTCAAAAGTAGTCATTCTATTTGTTTTCCGGAGGAAGTATGTCCTTGATGGCATGCATCCAATGACACGCCCAATCATGTTTTTCATCACATAAAGACATACAAATTATGTTGCATAGTTTTACAAAATGAATAACGCTCTTGTCCTTAGGTAAGTATTTTACATGTTTTGGGGCCAAGAATCCACTTGCCCATCCTTATTTTTTTTATTTATGTTTTAGTTTTTAGCAAGTCATAGGTCATAGGATTCTGAATAACCTAAAGTATTACAGTGTTCTAAAAAAATTGCTTGATCTTAAGGAAGGTGGATTTTAAAGAGGTTAAATATAATGTATTTATTGTGAATCATGTTTTATATGACTGTGAAAACTTTGTCTTTTCGAGTGCATTTTACTGAGCGACTTGTTCTGCTCATATATTGGTCGCTTGAAAAGGAGTGGCAATTAATTTTACCCACGCTCTCCGTGTTTTATTATTGTTCAGTTATTTTTAGTGATATGTTGATTGTACATACATTTTAGGGAACAACGGAAGACCCCAAGACCAAATCAACGTGTCATTTGACGAAAACACGACCGCAATTCATCTGTGTTTTCTGTCATCATTTGAAAAATTTAAAGTATTCCCAGCGGAACTGAAACATACCGAAAATGGCTGTCTTTCTGAACTGCTGTGCATACTTTTTTTTAATTACTCGAAAAAATTTCCACTCTAACAATCGTTCACTCAAGATAGGGAATCTTCTCAACTCTATATTGAAAAATGAAATTTTCTTCTTTGAAGATTTATTGGTTTCTCTAAATACATTGTTGTTGTTGACATTATTATTGTTGTGGCTTTAACGCCATTTTTCAACACACGATAATACATGGCGACCAATTTAACTGTTGGAGGAAGTACCAAGGAAAATCCCGGTAGGAACCACTCACCATGGGAAGCTGCTGGATAGCTTTCTCACATGCCCACATTGGACGAGGCTGAGACTCGGATCCATGCGGACAGAGGTGGGACAGCACTGATCGGTAAAGGTTCAAGGCAAGAAGAATATCTATAAGAATTAAAGACGGTTTGGATGGCAACTATTTTGAATTGCATTGATTTGTTTAGCATACAATGCTTTCCAAAATTACCACATAGGATAGGGGCTTGTATTTGCACCGTGAACCTCACCATACGTCAGAAACGACCTTCCGAAATGTTTATGTGTGAATGTGGGGACTGGGTACAACATGAAATTTGCATGTGTGAATGTGGGGACTGGGTATAACATGAAATTTTCAATGTGTGAATGTGGGGACATGAGTACAACATAAAATTTGCTAGTGTGAATTTGGGACTGTGTTAAAACAAGAAAATTGTATCGGTGAATATGGGGACTGAGGTGCAACATGAACTTTGCATGTGTGAATTTGTGGCCTGGGACACCTAAACTGTTTTATTCTGAGTTTCCATTATCTTGCCTTGGGAAATGAATGATATTCTCGTGTGGAACTTTGTGACCTCACGAATGTACTCTATTTTGTATAATTTCGTATATTAGTCACGTTGTTTCGGCATCAAATTTGAAAATAAAAATGGTCCATTGCACAATTTATCAATTAAAAACACAAACAGCAGCAGGGAAGGTGAACAGACCAATGGTCGAAAAACGCGAAAAAAGGCCGAAATTTTAAAAAGGTTTTAAAACAAAAAAAAGCGTTGAAAAGCGTCGACAGTTATTTTTTACTTTGCTGGCTTCCGTGTGAGTTTATCGACTTGTGGTCGCACCCTCCCTGCTGCTGTGAATTTAAAAAATTTAATCAAGTATAATTTTTTTTGTACTTTAAACTAATTTATGTACTTTAAACTAATTTTATAAATTTTTAAAAATTATTTTTTTAAAATATAATTTATATGCTTTAAACCAAAAATGCCAAAGGGTTTTAAATTAACAGCAGAACAAGAAAATGACATAAGAAATGATTATAAAAAAATGTCAATGCTGCAGTGTCAATCTAAAGACGGTATTGGATTTCAGCGTCTTATGAGAATTATAGAAAATAAAAAACCACAAATAAAAGTGAGATATTTAGAAAAAAATTCCACCGAACAATGCTCAGAACCCGAGATACCCAGTATTCCAATAAAAGAAAATTACACAAAATTAGATATCATAATACATGATCAAAATTTAAAAAATTATTATAATAATATAATAAAAAAAATTAAAAGAATCAAAAATCGATGACAACTTCACCGCGGCGGATATCAATTTTACAGATATCGACTTTAAACCAGAATTAATCAATGATGCTGAATTTATGAATAACATTTATAACACGTACGGAATTTTATATCCGGTCACGATAGGATTAGATATTCATGTGGAATAAATTTTATCAAGTCCTGTGCGATATCTCGACCTAGGATCATGTAAATTTATTGTTATAAAACCAAACGGAGTAGCTTGCGCCACTAAAAAGAAATTTTTAAATTTAATTATATCCATATCTCCTGAACACCAAGTATAATAAATATTCTGCAACGTATGATTATCAACTCCATTAAACACAACAAAAATATTACAATTGTCTCTGATCACGTTTGGTATTTGTGTATAACGTTGGGTAACATAAATAACATTTCTATTTTTGTGTCTTCCTCTGGAAAATATCCTGGCAGGATTTGATTGTTTATCCAGCATAACATCATCGTACACTACTAAATTATTAATAAGACCATCAAGATCATCCACAGATGGCGCTTCATCAATATCGGTAATAAAATCAATGACGTTGTCGCCGTCTTCGCTGAAGGACGATGCGTTTTCGTTAAAATCTTTAAGAACTTCATAACATCGTTGATCATCTATAGATGGAGCAACTAAATATAACTTATTCCACTTGAGCCATCTCATTATCAAATTAAGTAATAATTGCGTCTTACCACTTCCAGATGGACCTATTATTATCATCCTAATGGAATTCGGTAGCGCTGGATGATGTTTGATTTGTTCTCGTTTTCGTGTAGCCGAAAAGTCAATTATATCCATAATAATAAATAACATGAATTTATATTGTGTTCGATGTAGGACATCCACCCCTACCGTTGAATTAACAACAACAACAACAAAAAATAAAAAACGCGCACTGACAGGTAAATGTGTAAAATGCGGCACAAAAAAAATATAAATTTATTTCGTCCAAAACAAAAACAGGAGGTGATATTGCTGCTTCGTTAGGAAAATTACCAGGAGCTCCGTGGGCAAAATATCCCGGAGAAAAACAATTACCAGGATATAATTATTGTGGTCCTGAGACTCGGCTTGATATCCGACTTGATAACCAAGATCAACTAACACCCGGAGAGCATCCAATAAATAAAATTGATCAAGCATGTCATATTCACGATGTTGCGTATAAAAGTAATGATCTACAACAGCGACATCTTGCAGATGTGAAATTAATTCACGCGTTGAATTCTATACCTGATAAATCTCTCAGAGAAAAACTTGCTATTCTTCTAGTAAAATCAGCTATGAAAGGTAAAATAATGATAGGGGCCGGAATCTATTTATTATAGCCCGAAAGGATACTGGAAGGGCAACGCGGCAATTAATAAATTTGCTAAAGCAGCAAAAGTATCACGTGCTGCTGCTGCTGCATGTTTAACACATCAAGCAATCTGGTAAATCTATCTACGTCCACCTAAAAAAATTCAATTTGCACACTTCGATGTCAGTGTTCCCAATGAAGTTCATCAAGCAGATATTTTATTTTTGCCACATGATACTATTACACGCAGACGTCAATCACGTACGTATAAATACGCGTTGATTGTCGTTGACGTTGCTAGTAGATATAAAGAAGCAGACCACTATCAACAAAAACAACATCTGAAATTGCATCCGCGTTTAAACGAATTTATCAACGAGGACCATTGCAATGGTCACGGTTATTACAAGTTGATCCTGGTAGAGAATTTCTTGGTGAAATATCATCACTGATGAATCAACATAATCTTAAAATAAGACGAGGTCATGCCGTAATTCACCATAATCAAGCGATAGTTGAACGGTTTAATCGAACACTCGCTGAGCGATTATTTGGATATCAATACGCGAAGGAAATAATTCAGGATGATAATAGATCTCGTGAATGGGTTGCAAGATTACCAAGTGTGATAGCTGCGTTAAATAATGAAATTACTCGTTCAATTTCTATGAAACCAGTTGATGCAATTACGGAAAAACATATACCCGTGCAGCGACGTTACTTTTCAAAACAGCCAGTGCTATGTGATGTAACTGTAAGATATTTATATGAACCGGTGAACCTGAAGGAGGTAAAAAAAGAGCAACTGATCCTATCTGGAGTATAACGACACATAAAATTTCTAGCGCTGTTAGATCTACGGGTAGACCTACAATTTACAGATTAGATTCAACTGCTCCTCAAGGATTTGTAAGTGAACAATTACTTGTAATTCCTGAAAATACACAATTACCACCGCGTTCACTTTTATAAGTTAAAATTATCGTTCATGACAATTCTGTATAGTTGAGATATTCTTCTAACCCGGGATACTGCGAGATAAACTAAATTGGACCATTCGATGTTATCATCGACGATCCAAACATTTGTATCAGCGATAGTTAGTGCTCGTGACGAGTGGATCGTTATGGCATATCCTAGTTTCCATGGAGATCTATCCATGATCAACGCGTTCTCAACAACATTAACGTCAACAAAAACAATATCATTCAGTACAAGATTTTGTTTTTCATTTGTTCCTGGAATTTCAACTTCAACATTTTGTCGTCGAGTATCTGCTGGACGATAACACAACGGCACAGGTAACGTTGAAATTTTTTTTTTATGCAGCATAAATAATTTCTCTTGTAATTCATCAAGAATTATCTTTCTACTTGCAACTATCAAATCATTTGGTGTCCATGAATTCCAGAAATCATTCACATGAGTTTCTGGAATTATTTCACGTGCTATTTCACGTTGTATCCTATCTGGCTGCAGTCTGATTAATTTTTTTAATTCTTTCAGAGGTTCATCAATAGCTCTATGATCATTGGTTATCTCTTCATAATAATCCACAAACGTTTTTAACCACTCGTGGGGAGACTGTCCAACGAAAGGTGGTGGTTGACCCTGATCACCGCACATAATTACTGCAGTATTTTCTTTCAATAACCAATCAAGAAATATTTTTAACGTTTCCAGCGATACCGTACAGATTTCATCCCAAATGATAATTCTAGGTATATATTTTTCACCCATTCGCTCAGGTGTTCACGTATCTCCGCACCATCTGAAAAAACTATGATACGTACATGATTTTACTCCTCGTTGTTTCATTTCTCTTGTTAATCTGTGTGTGGGTGTCAGCACGATCATATCTGAATTTTTCAAATCGTCGTTACGGTGAAATAATTCAATTGCACGTGTTGTTTTTCCAGAACCTCCAGGTCCATTGAGATATACGGTTTTATGTCTAGCAATAGGATCAAACACAGATGGTGCTGTCAATGTTAATATTTGATTATTATTACTGTAATATTTCTCTACGATTTCAACATCTGCAGATTCAGAATAATCAAGTAATTTTTCTTGCTTTATTCTCCATGAGCCCCTTTCACCGCTACCAAGTAACGGTTTTACTAAATCTACGTACGTGTTATTTATATAAAATGAATCCGTAGCAACCCTGACAGCATAAGGAGGAAATCTATTTATCACCGATAATAAATTTATCGAAACGTAAGCTAACATCGAAGATCTTAAATGAGTAAATTGCGGTGATTCACCATCAATATAACTCACTATCGTACCTAATTTAGTTCCATTTGATAAGTGAGCATTACTTCGACTAATAAATGTATAAGAAATTATAAAATCTAACTCAGCATCATCCATGATTAATCTTGTGCATGTTCGCTTATGGTCATATGATCCTCCTTGAGTAAATTTACCAATTATTTTTCTACCAAAATCTTTTGCAAGTTTATTTTCGTAATCAATCATATCCGGATTTTCATCACCTGTCACCTGACTCTGTCAGGGAATATTTCTTTGATTGTGGTAACCAAACTTGTTTCTGCGGACGATGAGATATAATAACTTTGCTTACATTAACATTCCAGCATCAAGCATATACCGTAATAATACTATTGGAACCCAATATTTTTCTGAGAAATGTCTTCCAAACCAAATATAAACAATCGGATGAAGGTCACTGCAAAATTCAAATGACGTTACACAAGTAAATCCAGTTAAATCAAAATCAGGAAGAAGTCCATTTATCGCAACTCTAGTCATTTCATGAGTTGGATGTCCAAATCGTTTAAAATATTCAGAACATTCTCCGTATCCAAGAAAACTTCCAGGATAACACGCTACCATATCAACCGATATAATATTGTTATGATCGTATTTGGTATTCCATAATCCGCTGTGTCCATATTCGACACAACTGCTCTGGACGTCTTCAAGGAATTCTAATCGTGTCGGTTTCCATAATTTTTTCTCCTGAGCAGCATGAGCAGCAACCGATGGAACGGTGAAACAATTATTTAATAATTGTTCAAACTTGTCATCGTCGTTGACAACATCGTTGACGAAGTCCGTAGCGGCGCTACGGGGTATATATTTCCTGGCGATATTTTTCGTTTCTTCGTGACGTGATTCTAAACGATAAATTTCACCGTTAGGTCGTACAAACTGATCATAATACGAAGATTCTGAACTTCGAAATAACCACACAGACACAGGATTACTTTTACTGATTTCGCCGATAACATCAAAAATATAATCTCTGTAAAATTTAACTGTTCGTTCTCGTGGAAATATCGTCACCGCATCTGTCCATGCATGCGCGTTATGACCAATGATTGTTATATGAGCTCCTCTTGATGTGTATTTTGACGAATATAAAATTTCTCCAGTTAACGTCTTCACCGTGATCGAGAATTTTAATTTCTTTTCTAACTTAGCAACGTCGCTGATAGATGCTCCGGTATCTTTAACCGTTGCTGCCCACGCATTTATTTTTTCACGTCGAAGATACGTTAAACCATTTCCACGTATTGCTTTTGAGAAATGTTCCATGATTCGCTCGGCTACGCAATTTAACCCCTGTGTCAATTTCATCGGTCTGAGATCACCAACGTTAGGTTTATTATTTAGCGGATATATCGCGTAACAACTGCAGTTACAGGGTGTGCTCGTTCATAATACGGTTTATCAATACCGGTTAATATTCCTGGTTTAGATTTTTTACTTAATATAATAGTTTGTCCTGATTGTGTTACGCGAACAGGATCACGTTTATCACAGATAATCCAAAGATCATCATCCGTCTGTGCGATAAATTTTATCAGAATAATATATCGCTGATTATCAAGGTAATTAATAATATTTTTTGCTCGGTTGTCATTCATTCTGGTATCGACAACAGCGCCTCTGGTGTCAGTGATAATTCTGAATGTTGACCAGGTATGAGCCGCACCATCGTTGTAAAATTCTTTTTTAGCTTCACGGATACGATCAATTATATCTCCATTTATCAGAGCTAGATCTTGCATTGAAAATCTAAATTTAGATTTCGGTAGTTTATTAAGATCAAATCTTGATCTGGAAGGTTTAATAGCGGATAATATCCTGAATTCATTCATAATATAGTTAAGGCAAAATATATATTTAATTAAACTTTAATAATATATATATATATATATATATATATATATATATATATATATATATATATATATATATATAATGGTAGGAGCAAATAATAAATGCAAGTGGTTAATGATAGGATTTTCACTTCGTTGCAATAAACCCTGCGTAAAAGAATTATGTGGTATCCACGTGCAGAATTTTCGACGAGGGAGTTTAGGACTAAAACCGTGTGTTCAATGCGGTATTGGTGTACAAGGAAAAATTCAGTTATGTGAGCGTTGCGGCGGTAAGCAATATCGGAAGTTGAAACGATATTACCATAAAAATTACAGCCCGTCGGTATCTCCGTTAAAAACCGCAGAAGATTATGTGGTCAGATTTCAAAATAAGCATTTAGACAAATAATATTAGTATATAATGGAGCAAAACGAATTTGTGAGGCATCCTGTCATTGAGAATTACGAGGCATCTCGTAATGGCATAATCAGACACTGTAAATTTTAAAAATCAGTAGGTACTGTCAGTAATACTGGTTATCTAAGATTTCGTGCTGGAAAAAATATCATTGCCATAGATTTATCTATGAGTGTTTTCATGGAATCATCAAAGACGGGTTTGTAATCGATCATATTAATTCAGATCCAAAAGATAATAATTTATCTAACCTGCGGGCTATTACAAAGAGTCAGAATTCTGCATGTGGAAATACTGGAAAATGTAGAATGTTTGCAAAGAGAGCTGTTGTATCCACAAATATAGAGACTGACGAAGAAATAATATTTATTTCGATGAAATCAGCTGTAAATATTTTCATATTCAATCGAGATCAATGCAATATGTCGCAGATAATATAACCAGATCAGCTTTTTCAAAGAAATACAGACAGCGAATATCATTTAGATATGATTCCAGTTAAATAATGAGAACAAAATTATTTATTTACGATGGTGATAAAATCTGTATTGCTCATAAATTACCTCCGTGGACTAAAGCTAAGATGGTATTACTTTTGTAGATTTAGTTGATAAAGTTTACGGAAGAAGATTTTCACAACGATTACATTCCGTCATGCTTGTTTCACATGATGAACATGCACGGCGACGATTACAAGAAAAATTGCGAGCGAGAAGTACACAGTAAATTGTGTCATTATTTTAAACAAATGTTTATTATATAATGAATTACGAAAATATCAATGCTGTTATTGTTGCAATTAAAAAACTACAACATGACGGTATTAAACTTTTTGATGATGTTGATCCTCAAAAAATCATCTTTGATTCTGAATCATTACAACAGCAAAAATTTGAAAATAGATATACGCTACCATCTGATTAAAGGTTTATGAAATTAATTCATCAATCAATGATAGAATCTCTCGCAAAAGTCGATGACACTCAGGTTAAAAAATTTCTTTCACTCGCAAATGCTATTGAAAAATAAAAACAGAATTATCTCAAGAATACGAAACAAGAAAACTCATGAACAGTCGTGTAAGGCAGTTAAAAAAGATTATGTCAATGACCGATGAAAGTAGCGACAGTGAAAGTAATGGACCGGTAACTAAACAAAACCCTTGGTAGAGTAAAACAAAATATTTATTATTTATCCTGACATTTTTTTTACGATCTTACATATAGACTAATATTTAAAACCTCATTTCTCTAATCCAATAAGTGTCTACGTTGATCAGTAAGTTTAAAATTTATCGTGGATAACCACGGACTATGACATCTTAAATAAACAACGGTGATTGGTTCTGATACAATTAAATATCCTGGTGGAACTTGCGGCGTAAACGAATACAAAATATATCCTTGTTGGGTTTGATTTGGTTTTTCAGCGTCAGCTTCATAACTACCGTCAATGACGTCACATACTAGATTAACAGCGATCGTTGAAGTAATATTGACAATACCCGGTGAAACATGACGACCACCGTGCGGATTATTATTGTACTTGAGAATACCTGGTGGTGGGGCTTTTTTTCCATGAATCTAGAATTTTTGGAAACCAATCCTTAGCGATTACATCGATAAAATCAGTAGGATCTCTTATTTTTAGCGATGTAAAATCATCAATTATTTTTTTAATCTGAACATGATCTACAAACGATTTTAATTTGGGATGTATATTTTTAGATACGATCTCCCTAAAATATCTAATATCATCTGATACTAGATTTAAATGTTGAATTCCATCGATAATGTTGTTTTTTTTTTTCCGTATCCTCGTCGTAATTTTGTGTTATAATTTTGTATAAATTAATAATATCACGACTAACTCGTTCAAATTCATCTTCAATTGCTTTAACTGCATCATCAGGAATTTTTTTCTTGTTCATCGATACAATATTCATCAATGTTCCACGGATAAGTTTTTCTGTATTCGGGTGTTTTTATAAATTTTTGCTCGATTGTCAGAAATTCATCTCTACGTGGTTCTGGTGGACCTTCATAAACAGGTTCAACTTCAGGCCATCCTAGCACTAAACTGATCGAACTTTGATAAATGTCAACGATGTAATTCGGCGATAATATTTCGATGGCCGCAGATAACGTTGGCTCGTGGACGGTAATAGCTACCTTTGATTCTTTTCCTGTAACGGATTTAATTCTGCGTTGGAATTCTTCATTGATTTGTTCGATTTGATAACTGCCCGTTGGAATACTAACTACTTGCCAATCTGGGGGTCCACTGTGAGTCTCTATAACACCGGTTTTTCTTTCAGGTTCAATTGCAAATACTAATGAATTATTCGGCAGAAGACCACCGAATGATTTTGATCTGATATTTGGCCAGCTATGATAACCAGTAATTGTGCTAGTGCTATTTCTTTTACTGGAATTGGAGTTGGAAAATTAATCCTGAATTTAGGATTAGTTGAACTCGTTGATATCATCGTATTTTTACCGGAGCAGTATTGGTGACGATTTGCCCTAATAATTCCGTCGGCGTCGTTGATAACATTATTATATTGTTATTGCTCTAAATTCTTTGTTTCTTCATCAGTGACCTTGTCACCATCGTTCAATACTTCATTGTAGATTTTTATTATGGCACTGAATTCTTCATCGGATATTATACCATCATTCAACGACGAAGAAATCAGCGACGATAATTTGGAATATGCTATTGTTGCTGTATGTAATTTTACCATATACTCGTTTAATTTTACATTTGTGCATGTATCCATCTTCTTTGCAATAATATTAAAAATTCCAGCGATAGTTGTTGAGGATGAAACAATAATCGTTACAACGATCGGCACTGACGCTGTCAACGTTGATAATATTACACCGGTTCCAGCAACAAGTGCAGAAATTGAATAAACAATTACGTCAACGACAACCACACGTCTCCGATATTTTTTTACTTTCATTGTATAATCGTCGATGATATTTTTTAGTTTATTCTGCCACGCCGTTACTTGATTATATCTGTATCGCTGAATGTCAATCATTATACTATATTAAGTAATTAATTGAGTCATTTCAGCTACAAATTCTAGACACCACCAGTAAAGTGCTGTGGTTAAACTTTTAACGGATGGATCTAATATAAATGTTTCTTCGTTACCTTTATTCGATATAATAGACACGGTTCCAGAAAATTTATCAGTTGAATGACGCCATAGATATGTTGTAAATATACCAAACTTTTCACTACTGAATGCTGATAATCTGTAAACACCGGTTACTTCAGCGGTGTGTTTGATAGTGTTATTTTGTGGTGTCCACGTGGATGATCCTGATGATACTGTGTATACGATATTGTTAATTTGTTAATGTGGAATTTTAACTAAATTAGTTTTTTCAACGATATTAGGAATTCCTCTGATAATATCGCTGAGTTTCGTGTTGATTTCAGTGAAAGAAATATCAGCAATTGGTGGACTTCCAAAGAACTCTTCAGCGGCTTTATTAAGTTTGTGAAAATTTCTACGAGTATTCAGAAACATATTTACATGAACGTCATATTCGGCCAGTAGTGTATTTATTTTATTATCGGTAGGAGCATTTTTATCATCGACGTATTTTTTTGTTGCAGCATCTTCATCACCGGTTGGTTCTCTTAAAGCTACAATTTTATTTCCGTTCATGTTGATTTTACCTGTCATCGTATCACCGGTAGATTTTAAATGATTAGAAACACTTTTATTAATTTCATCTCTGATAGTTGCAATGGATACATTTGAATCCCGGATTCTGCCGTCGATGGTGAAAATTGGAATGTTGTCTGCGGTTGCGCCAAGAACTCTACGAATTATATCTACCCATTTAATGTTACTCGTTTTTAAAATACCAAATTTATCCTGAAACACAACAACTTCATCTCGGTCAACTCCAGATAAATCCATAAGATCAGCAAGATCACCTTTGGTTGCATATTTTGATAAATCGATATCTTCTCTTTTATTACTAGGTGCAGTAGATCTTCCGTAGATATCTACCATTGCTGATTTTTTAAATCTCGAAATCGTGTAATTGTGTACAACTTTATGAGGTGGTTTTGTTGATTTTGATATAGCATCAGGTACTGCCAATACTTCACGGCCACATATTGGCAGATCTGTCATTTTTTGTGTTGGTAACGTTGAATACTAAATTGGAATACCTTGAAATTCGTTAATGTATTTCAGATATTCTTCTGGTGGTGCTAATCCGTATGAATCAAAATAAACAATTCCACGTGGATAGATCGCGTAAGCAACCCAATGGGTACCTGGTCCAGAATTATCATCGAGATTGATAATACCTGTTTCGACGCGATTTGGAATTTTCGGTAATTGATCGCGCATAAAAACACCTCTGAATTTTTTTATATTTAATCGTGCAGCAGCATCAAGTAAATCAAAATTTGACATTGGAAAAATCGAAGTCATCGCGGAAGTCTTAATCCGCTTCCTCGAACTGGAGTCCCTGGAAGTCTTAGACCCCGTCCTCGTCTTCTTCTTTTTTTAATCCTTTTCCTGTTGATTTTTTCAATGCCATTCCAGCGGCGGTACTAACTGCACCTAACGCAGCAGCTTTCACAACAGCTGGAGCGGCTGCGGATATTAGCGCTGGGATAGCTGAAAGAAGCGGAAAGATACCACCTGTTTTAGCGGTATCTTTGATGGCACCCGTGGAAAGATTTACGCGTATACCTTTCTTTGATTGTTTAGCTTCATTGAAATTCTTGAGCTGGCGTTCTGTGAGCGATACTTTATTTAGATCATCTGTAATCTGTTCTCGCGTTAGTGATATTTTTACTCCACATCGCTTCGCTGATGCTGATTGTAATCTTTGAATCTGACCAGGAGTCAGACTGACGTTGACGGAATGATACGGCATTTATAAAATTATTCATGATCTAATTACATATTTTCTACTGGTGTATCAATGACTCTCATGCGACCACCAATACCTTCAAGTAATATTGTTTTATCGCTGAGTATAACGGCGATTGCTCTGTAATTAGCAATGGCTCCTTTTGTAACACGAGCTCTAAAATATATGTCAACGACGGATTGTCTATATAAATCCAAATGTTCCAGCGAAAAGTAATAGATCGGATACAACGTAGTAAAATCTAACTGTGATATTTGTAAACCAGTATCAACATTTTGATCGCGTCCCATGAAAGACATCAATCGATGATACGAACGTGCCACATGATTTTGCTCGAAATTTAGTAAAATTTCCTCCGATGGTTCTTGATGTCCATTTATTCTCAAAGAAACCTCCGAAACACCGAGTTTGTCAAATATCATTATACTACGCGTTTGATCGCTTATTCGTGCATAATCTTGGAGTGCAATGAATATATGCCGCGGCGCAGAGACACCGTGTTGTGTTGCTATTTGCCATGTAAATAAACCATTAATTGTACTTCGAACAGTATCTGTGGTTGTAGTTAACCATGATAACGTTGACCTACCGCCGCTGTTCATGAAAGCGAGTAACCGATTTTCTTCAGTTATCGATGGAGTCATTACTGGCATCCACAATGAAATTTTTGTCAGAATTACTTTGCCAGCATCACCGGCATGTCGCCAGATTGCATCATCGTCGTTGCTTTTTCGTACAAGTGTAACTGCATGTTTGGCTCCAAAAATAACTTTTCTGACATTTCTGCAAAGTCCGAAAATATGTGATAATGGAATCACGCACGAAAATCTTCTTTCTGCACCTTTTAGCATTCCTAGACGCACTCTAAATCCTAAGTTGAAATCTGGATCGATATTAATAATCATACTTTGCACATCCGCGTCGGCATTTCTAGCAAAGTTTCTTGGTCGTCCTATTTCATACTGGTTATATTCAGGATGATCAGAAGTATCCTTCACAAACATCATTGATGGACCATGATCTTGAGTAATCGTCGCTGTATCTTGCAAGGCCAATTATCGTCGTGGCAATTTCAACATTTTCAATAGTTTCAATAATTTTTCCGTCGATCATATACGTAGCGCTGGAAAATAATGCCATAATACCATTATTGACAAAACCAACACTAGCATCAATTCCATACGCGGTGTCATCTAATGCTTTTAAAATCTCACCTTCTACTTCGATAAATGCTTCAGCGGGTAAGAAATATCTACTTGTATCCTGAACAAGTAATTCAACTCTGCCAATTTGATTTGGTTCTCGTGCGTCATAAGAATAATACTGATAATCCCGCACGGACTCATCCTTGAAAACTGGCGCATCTATGTCAAATGCGGGATCGGATATACGTTTGAACATATTATGTTATTGATCTTCGTCTAATATGAAGACCACATCGGGAAGTGAGACCACTTCCTGCTATTAAATTTGATGTTATATATTTTTCACTGTCAGTATCGCTGGTACTAGCAGCTACTTCTGCTAGTTTTGATTTGCAGCTTGATTTATTATTTTACTAACATTTGCAGGCATCACTTCAGTGCTGGCCAGTTTCACTGGTGGTTGAGGTTGGACTGTTTGCGGTCTGCGTATTAATCGTGATAATCTATCCTTGATTGCAGAGAACGCCTTACTGGCAACGTCACCGGCAGCACTAATACCTTTTTCACGAATAACGTCAATAGCTTTCATTCCTAGTTGCTTTGCAATCGGTATTGCTTTTGGAGCTAACCTTCTGAATAAACCTAGAATAACATCACCAAGTCCATCTCCTTAGAATGTTTTATATGTAGGTAATCTCGCATTTATTACCCTGACTATAGTTGGTCCACGTTGAGCAGTATGTATGATCATCTTATTATAATAATTATATCTAACTGTTTAGTCGCTGTGGTAATCTTCGATAATTTCATCAATGAGAGACCGGTATACATTAGTATCCATAATACCACCTGTAAATAATCGTTGGCAAATTGATGTTATCTCATTAATAATTTCTGGAGAATTATTACCAGCTCGTTTTCCACCAATCAGAATTTCCAATCGATCAACATCAGCAAGGATATTATCAGGACAAACACCAGTGTGGTATCCAGATTCAGTTGCACCAGGGGGTTCTTTTCCCATAGCTACTTCTGTAGTTTTTGATCGCATTTCTTGCTGTAATTTTTCATTTGATCTTGTCGTTTTTTCGATGGTGATCCTTCCTGTAGTTCCTGCTGTATTTCTACTTGTTCCTGTATTGATTCTAGTTCTTGTATTTGTTGTTCTTGTTCTAATTTTCTTTGTTTTATTTCTATATCCTGTTGTAGTTTTTGTATTCTGTTTTCTATTACTTTCTATGGTTTGCTACATGTGCTTTTATAGCTAACCTTAAATCACATTTTAATTTTTCTATTTCATCTCTAGCTAGTGCCCATTCGATTTCTAGTTCTGATTTTGTTGGTGTTAGTTCTTCTTTATCTGTTTTTTGTGGTGATGGTTGTTTTTGTTCTTTTCTTTTTTTTTATTATTTCTTGTTGTTGCTCCGGTGATAGGTTAACCCACTTAACATAAGTTTTTATTGCTTTAATGAACTCAATATATTTTGGATCATTGTCTTGAACTCGATCAATATTGTGATATATACAAAATATTCACTTGTACCATGTATCATAATTTATAATTTCATTGGCGTATTCAGATTTTAAAAATTGCTCTTGACTATTATAACTTTTCACAGCAATTACTCCTAAATTTTTTACATCCTTGGCCTGTCTGATAAGATTAATACCATGTTCGGTAAAATTTATCAATCATTTTAATCTTGGTTCTTGCTCCTGATGATGATATTGGTATATCACTTTTTACTTGGTCCGCATCCTCGGGTATTTCTTGTACTGGTTGAACCTCATCTATTCCAGCGGGAAGTGCTCGCAGAATTTTTTTTGTTTCTTTAGTTCGCCTTGCTATTTTTCCGACTGTTTCAGCGGTTTTTTCTAACGCAGGAATAATACCTTTAGTAGTTTTTGTAATGGGTTTAAATAATTCTTCTGCACCTTCTGCAAATTCTTCTTGTGTTTGTTGACGCGATTGTAGTTGTTGTTTAACAGCGTTATGAAGCGGAAGATATTTTTGTATTGCATCTAATCGCTCTTGAGCTAACCTAACTGAGTGAGCTTCACCGATCATTATTGTATTAATAACGGTTTAATTACAGCTAATAAAAATTACACACACGTAAGAGATCAGCAATTCCAGTAAAATATTCTTTCGCAATTATTTCTTCGTTCTCGCTCTTCTTCTTCTTGCTCTTTCATTTCTTTTTCTCTGCGAATATCATCCTCTATCGCAGTATTTCTCGTATTTTTTTGTTCTTCAGATAGTGGTCTAGCAAGTTGTTTTTCTATAAATTCTTCAGGTTTACGGAGAAGATAATTTCGTTGCTTCATTTCTTCATCGAATATAAATCTGACATAATGATCAGTAATATCATTAAAAATATTTTTAGCACCAATGACAGGCACAATTTCATCGTTGATACACCTGAATCCGATAAATTTATTCGGATAAATAAAATAATACTGATATTTTTGTTTATCGATAATCATTTTGTTGTGAAAATAATTAATACTTTTATATTCAGTAATTTTATTACCGTCAATGAATTAAAAAAAAACGAGTGAGTGTCCATAAATCGATTGTAGTTATCATTTACTAGTACGATTATATTCTAAATTTGCAACAACGTCACGGTAATCTTATTATTCAGAAATAATTAATAACTAATTTTTTTTAAATTCACAGCAGCAGGCAGGGTGCGTCCACAAGTCGGTAAACTCATACGGAGGCCAACAACGTAAAAAATAACTGTCGACGCTTTTCGACGCTTTTTTGTTTTAAAACCTACTTTTTAAAATTTCGGCCTTTTTGCGTTTTTCGACCATTGGTCTGTTCACCCTCCCTGCTGCTTCAGGTTACTGAAAGATCTTCGACTGCTTCAATATCCAGTATCGTCTATTTCTAAACACGATTCCAAACTTTATTGAAGTTGATGTTATACCAACCTCATCGCGTAAACATATTAATCCAATTATCCTGTGTTTTGTAAGCGGTGAACAAGTAAAAATAACGTCCTTTCATACTATATTTCCTAATACCTACATAAGCATGGATTTCAATACTACGGGATAAAGTTAGGTTAACGTAATCACACAGTTGTATATTCTCATTATAGTTAAGTATCATTGCAGGTCCCTATAATATGGCTATTGTTATCAATTTCGTAGTCAACTTGATGACACAAATATTGTTAAAAGCATCGCTTTCGTGTATTGCATCGCCATAGAGCGAACTCAAACTTAATCAGTGTTTTTGATTCAAGAAACCTTGAAAAAGTGGCGAGAATTGGCCCCCTTCCAGTACTACCCGATTTATTTTTTATTAATTCAGGTTGCAATACTCACTTATCCTATTCTTAAACAGATTTAAACCTCTATCTCACTGACTCAGTCGAAAAGAAAAACGATTTGTTCTCTAGTATTTACAATATTAAATGTGTTGCTTGCAAAACTAGTTTTATTACAATTTATCCATTCTTGTATTAGGTAGGTAATCAGTAATCTAAATCAGGATTTATTTGTATTAATGCATTAGTCATAGATATTGTCATTTGACGAGAAAGTGGTTATAGGAAAGAAATAATACTTCTTGCCAATCATATTCAGTACGAGAATTGTTTAATTATCTTTCGGTTACTTCATTCAAAATAATGGTGCTTCATTACCTTTGACCTTAACCAGACTGATGCACAATTTAATTTAACATGACTTGAAAATAAAGGATGTTAATTTAAATTATTAAACACATTTTCATAAACCAGACTATCCAGCATGATCAGTTAGCGCGGGCTAATCTCCTCACTAAAGCCCTCGGATAAATTAAATTGTCTGGTAAATAGATTGAATTATCTATAATGTTTGGTAGTTGAAACCATGTGCGGCGTTTTATCAAACCATTTATATGATAATCTGAAGTCGGATAAAAGATTCTAGACTGCACAATGTATATGAAGTGAAGTAAATATAACAACTGTTTACAAGGACAGAACAGTTAAAGTCCTTTGTTTTGGGGAGGTTACATTATCTACATATATCAGCCATGGTGTGCCAGCTTGCTACAACGACTATCATCAATCCGTCTTAGCCCAACCTCGAGCACTGTCGTCCTTAGAAGTTTTTACTATCTAGACTCATGAAATTGTTGGTTAGAATTGTAAGCCAAATTTATTTCTTTGTTCATGTCATGTTTGGTGTTTTTTTCTGAATGATTATTGAATTATCGACGACTAAGAATAATTGAAAAAAAATATTGTGTTCATATTTTTGACGAAAAGAACCTTTGTTTAAATGATCCCGATATACGACTGCACAAAGAGAAAAGAAAAGCAACAATTTGTGAAACTGAACGTTTACTAAAATTTTTGGTCTTCTGTCAGAAATTAACAAAATAATTACACTTGTATAATAATTATTGATATGTATAAATCAGCCTATAATATATCGGAGACATACAAATCATTTTTGAGAATACAATATATTAGAATAAACTTAAACATAATTAAAATTTCCATTATTTTCCCAAAGCCTAGCCGTCTGATTGTAAAAGAAAATCATTGTTATCGTTGGTTTCAAAAAATCATTGTTATCGTTGGTTTCAAAA
>JAECUM010021787.1:0-37852 GCA_016617855.1 Megalonaias nervosa | reverse complement strand
CTCTACCCACAATACGAGTGAAAACGAAAGTGAAACTTGTGATACCAACTAAACAAGAAGGATAATTCATTTCTGACTACTAAAAAAGAGGGATAATTCATTTCTGACTACACTGACGAAGTCAAGGATATAATCACGGACTAAGTCAAGGGTAAAAAAAAATTTTATTCTGATAATTTATAATCAGATTTATTTTTTATTCAGAATAATATTTTAATAAGCATATTCAGATAATTTATTTGGTATCTTTTTTTTTCTCCCTCCGATGACATTCTTGGAGTTTTATGAGCGTGAGATCCCTGATTTTATCAGGGAGATCACGTTCTACGATGACGCTCTATGAGCGTACATAGAGATTTATATTAAGCGTTTCTGATCTTAAATCCAAAAGTTGTCCATGTTGGTCAGTAAGTTTAAAATGCATCCGCGATAAGAGTGGATTATGACATTTTAAATAAACAACGTTGATTGATTCTGATACAATCAAATATCCTGGGGATACTTGAGGTGTAAATGAATATAGAATGTATCCCTATTGGGCTTGGTTGGATTTTTGTAAATCTACTTGATAACTACCGTCGATGACGTCACAAACAAGACAGACTGCGATCGTTGATGTTATATTGACGATGCCCGGCGAAACATGACGTCCTTCATTGTACGGATTATTATTGAATTTGAGAATATCTGGCGGTGGGGCTATTTTTTTCCATAATTCAAGGATTTTTGGAAAGTAATTGTTAATATCGAAATCAAATTTAGGAATTTTTAACTCGGCTCTACTACGTGACAATGAATCAGGTAGACGTAGATTTTCAGTCATAAAATTCTTAATATAATTAAAATCATGTATCACTGAATTTATGTGCTGAATTACCCCGATGATATTATTTTTTGTGTCCTCGTTGTAATGATTTTACAAATTGTACTTGATTAGTAAAATCAGTTTTGAGTGTGGTCATTCCAATGATTGTAGTTGTTGTTTAACATCGTTATGACGTGGGAGATATTTTTTGATTGCTTCTAATCGTTCTCGAGCTAATCTAGCCGAATGAGCTTCGCCGATCATTATTGATAAACATAATGGTTTAATTATAGCAGCAGAGAGGCTGAGACAAAGATTGTGTGGCCAACTCAGAAAAATAATTCATTTACATTTATTTGTCGACGCTTTTCGACACTTTTGGGGGGCAAAAGACCTTGTTTTTGACATTTCGGCCTCTTTTTTATCCCTTGGCCTGTTCAGCCTCTATTGTGTGGCCAACTCAGAAAAATAATTCATTTACATTTATTTGTCGACGCTTTTCGACGCTTTTTGTTTTGTAAAAGTTTTTGACATTTTCGGCCTTTTCGATCCTTTGTCTGTTCAGCCTCTCTGCTGCTGAAAAGTATAAGATTTCCTATCATGCCTTGCGACGATTGATTCTGTGTGCTTACAAAAATCATACCTGCAACAACAAAAACGAGTACTTAGTAGAAACTACATTACATTTCAGACATGGAAATTGATCTTTGATGAAGAAATTTGGCAAGACGCAGTTCGACGAGCATTGTTATCAGATAGGGTCAAATAGTTCACAAAATGTCAAGAACGTAATTTACTGCGACAAATTAGGTCAACTGTGAATATCAGAAAGTCATGTTTTTACTCGTAAATTTACCCGAATTATTACAACTTTAATAATTCGATATGAAGCTAAAGCCACATTTCTAAATACTATACAAGAATGCTATTTATTTGCTACATAATCTAGCCTACTATTTCCTTTGCAGTCGACATAAAAAACTGTACCGTCTTATAAGACAAGCCCTACTCAAACGGCAAAGACCCAGATCTGACGTCGCATAAATAGCAGGCAGATCTGGATCTCTGCAGTTTGTTCGGAGTGATTAATTAATTTCAAATTAATGCTTCTCTTTCTATATATTTTCTTTTTGGGTGATTGCGGTCATTTTTTAAGTCAAATTTTTTTTTTTTTAGTGACAATCAAGATTTGGAATACTAAGCATAAATCTTTCTTTTTGGAGAGTGAAAATAACTTTAAGAAAAATACTTATCCGCAAATTTCAAAGGCCCATTTTGGGATTTTTTAATATATTTACAAATTCTAAAGACCCATTTTTGTATTTTAAAAATTACCATTTTCTTCCACAATATCCCCAAATCACAACTTTAGTTTTTTAAATTTACATTAAACTTTCTCAAAGTATCTGGCAAAATTATTCGACATATTTTGACGATAACAAACATTCATAACAGAATAAGAGCATGCAACATAAAGTAGAGCCATTAATTTTATATATAGTAGAAAATTATAAACCTCTAAATTTATCACAATCCCATCGCATCTGTATTAGAAAATATAATTTTCTAATTCATCTAAGAATCAAGCAAAAGGAAGTACCCGTTTTCTAAAATAAAAAGAGTCCAAATTTCTCCATTTTCGTGTATACAGGATTTGATATCATATTATATATTTGTGATTAAATGAAAACATTTTCCCGATACACTCAAAAGAGTTTTGATTTTTCCCAGTAAGCTTATACTCAAGACATTATCGAAAGATGTTTCAAAATCTACAACGGAACAAGATAGATTTTTAGGTCATAAGCTGTTCAGTCAAACAGTAGCCAAAAGATTTGAATTTGTGTCAAAACGCCATCCTAAAGCTAGAAGAAGAATCTCATAAAATATTAAATTTATCAACGAATTGTGTCAATCTCTCGACTTTAAAACAAAAGTAAAAGCTTAACAAAAATATACAAAATTTCAACAAAACTACAAAACAAGAAAACGGTATAATAATAATAATAATAATAATAATAATAAATGTCACTTACACACACTCAGTTATCCTCGCACACGTAAATACATAGATTTAAAATGAATGAATTTGTGTGACTATACTGGTCAACAGATACGCATATAAACAATATACTACACAAAAGTACATCATTTCAGCATAACCGAAGTTGTATATACATGCATCCAATAAAACATGTACATATTATTTCTGGACAGAATGATAACGTTCTTTATTGGGAGTCTCTAATATGTCATTCCAGCTGGTCAAAAAAGTATGCATGTATGCATGTATGCATTGCTATGCATGTCTCTATTTTAGCATATATGTATATATGAAGCACTTGATGGAAAACACATATCTGTTTCTTTGCATATAGATGTGAATGTGTATACGTATGTACGTACTATGTGTGTTTGTGCGTATATACCTACGTACGTATGTTGATAGTTTATTTCACTTTTCCTCTTTCTGTATATGGCTGTATGTGTGGTGTCATTAGATTGATTGAAGAGCATGATATATTTTTCACTCTAAGCATGGCGTAAGACCAGAATTCAAGCAATATGCAGTGACTACATTAAAACGCGTCAAACATAATTTTTATCTTATCGCTCAAACTAAATAAGATTTACGAGCATATTCCATTGATTTTCGACTCACTCAGCCAAAAGATTAGGAATCAATATCCTGGATTTGGTCAACAAGTTTCAATTAATTTATTTCATATCACAATTACTGTAATGGTACTTTACAAGCATACCACAAAAAAGAAGGATGCTTTTCTTCTTGTTATGTGAAAAGGTTCGCACAAAAGACAACACAAATAAGGCAACTAGGGTACACTCGCTCCGTCGAGTTCAGGAGAACATGGAAATTATTTCGTGTTCTGCAAATTGTTCAAACATTTTAGAAAAATTACCTTTTATCTTTGTGAGCTTTCGAACATTATGTCAAGAATAAAAGAAGGAAAATCCCCGACTGATATGCAATACGACAATAAAAATATTGTATTCCCCTTTCTTCGGAAAATGTTTGGTTACTTCTCAATACATTTTGACCAAATGCAGTAGTGACCTTATATGTTAACTTTGTACAGTCTAAAATTATTACTATTTAGACCTTGGAAATGTCTTTACATTATCTAGTTCAGTTATTAATACATGCATTTCTACCATCACTATCATCGCCACCAACGAGAATTATAAAGATTAAGGTAAACGGATTGCATAGATTTCAGTGATACAGGGCATACTTACTTATTATGCAATTATAGACCTGTTCGACCATTTGGTCATGTACGTCTAATCAGGGAATTTATATATTTAGTCAATTTAAATACCGCGTGCAAGAAGATGACCCGATATCGTTCACCTGACATACCTTGGTCTAACAGGTAAGTGTAATAATGCCGCAGATGCCGTCGGTCGAAAGACACCCATATCAGGATAATTTCCTGCTATATGGTAGAACTTAGTGGTGTTTGACATCTTGTTTTCAGTAACTTCAGCTGAACAAGATGGGGCATTGGCATCGTTTGTATGAATGTAATCCGTGTTCATGCTAGGACTCTGTATATCACATCCCTTATATGCTAATGCACCTTTGGAGACAAAAGTCGTTTCATGATAGTTTTCTTTTTAATGTATTAGTAACAAATAGCCATAATTGATATGGAAGCCTCACGAAACACAATTTTAGTAGATATGTCCTAAGAAAGAGCTCAGCAGTACAAAAATTAAAAAGTTGAAAATAGGTTTTCCATATCGTTGCTATGGAAGCTGCATCACTCTAAAGGGAGCCACCAGGGATAAAAGTATGACAAAGAATTTACTAACAAACATTCCTACCATACCAAGTTTGGTCAGAATTGATTCAGCCGTTCTAGAGAACAACTTAAAAACAGGTTTTTCATATGGATTGCAAATAAACGACACTGTTGTCACGGATACCCAAAAACTTGTAATAAATCATGTCATAAGAAACATTTAAAAAATAATTTTGACGAAACTGGTTACCTGGTTTGGAGAAGTTCAAAAATAGGTTTCCCGTATTGTTGATATGTTGCCACACACAATTTCTTATGTCATAGACATAGTTTTCATAAAGCGTTCTGGAAAATACCTTGACAATGTTTTCTGTGTGGCTGCCATGTAAGGCACACTGTTGTTAGACAAGCCACCTGGGACAAAAGGTTTATAAAGCATGTCCTAATAGACAATCCTACCAAGTTTGGACAAGAAATCAAAAATGGTTCTCCATTTTTAGGATGTGGAAGCCAGATAGTTGCTACGGGAGCCACCGCGAACATAAATCTGGTAAAGCATGTACTCAGGAATATTCCTACGAATATTCTCATTGCCAGGTAAGCTAAAACTAAGGAAAGCACGGATATTATCTATCTATCTATCTATCTATCTATCTATCTATCTATCTATCTATCTATATATATATATATATATATATATATATATATATATATATATATATATATATATATATATATATATATACACACACACACCTCTGCACATAAAACCCAATGGATTATTTGTGCTTACATAACATCACAAATTATTCATACGTACATACCTACCTACCTCGCTGCCTGCTTGTATATATACAAGCATACGCATAATTTCTTATTTTAAATACCTAGCGTCAGTATATAATAATTCTAAATTGTAATGCATCTGTTAATCAATATGTTTTATACACTTTGGATCCTCTTCTAGATACATGGAGTAAGCTCTACACGTTACATGCATGTCTTTTTGTATTTATCGATGATGCACATTTACGACAATTTAGAAAAGAAGAATACAAACATATATTCGTGCGTCAGCTTAGTTCTGCTCTATTTATACTCAGTAAAATGCAATAATCACTTCCAAGGCAAATACAAAATGCACGTAGATTTGTAAGGCAAATACAAAATATAAGTAGATTTGTAAGGTAAATACAGAATGCAAGTAGACTTTTAAGGCAAATACAAATTCAAGTAAAACTAAAATGTGTCTGAAAAAGGTACATCAATTGCACAAATGTATGTAACCATGTATCGTATTTAGTCACTTATAAGCTGGATGACACTGCAAATTGAACAAACCCAAATCTGCCTTCTAATAATGTGCCGTCTGAGTCTATTCAGTTTGTTAGGACTAATCAGTAGAATAAATAACGTGAACTCGGACCTGCCAACACATTTTGCAACGGCAGATCCGGGTTTATTATGCTTACAGTTGGACCGGACGTATGAGCGGGTATACAGGGTATTAAGCAGTAAGAGAGAAACGGTACTGAGCCTCTAGGTTACATACGACTCAAATATATTCAATATTGTTTGCATAAATCAGCTAATATTTATTAACCATATTTCACTTTAACTTTGAAATAGGTGACATAACTTCAGTATAATATGGGATTTGTAACATAATGCTATTTTATGTAGTGTTCTATTTGTACTAAATTAAAAACATTAAAATAAACAATTACATTCATCTCCAATATATTGTTTGTATTACTTCTCTTTCAGCTCTAGATTACATCGTCTTCGCTCCAACGTGGGCAATATTTGATTTGAGGTCCAGAACTTATAGAAACATTTTCGTTCTTTATTAGGCAAAATTTGTAAATAATTTAACAAATTAATTTGTTTCAAAGTGCGGAACAATCTTCCTTTAGAAAAAGTGTAAATATCAGAAAGTCATATCTACAAATACTGATCCGCTAGTCTACTCCTCGTAAAGTTATCCTCGTTATTCAAACTTTAATCCTTCCATATCAAACTGAAATCACAATTATCATATGTATAAACACCCACATTCGTCTTTCTTCCTGTGTGTACCAGCTGCCAAACAAGAGGTCGCGAGTTTGAAACTCGAGGCGGCAATTGTTTTATATTTTTTAAATGCGTTTTTTTTTCCCTTTTTATTTTCAAATTCTTTTTTAAACTCGCTCATCCCATTTTTTTCAATTTTTTTTATTATTCCCGTCGTAGGACGTGCAATTAACCTAGTTTCTAAGTACTGTACATGCACATTATCCATTTGCTATATAATCTACCTACTCTTTCCAATGCAGTCGATATGAAACGAAGAACCGTTTATACTCCCTTATAAGATGAACGCAACTGCAAAATGCAAAGACCCAGATCTCTCGTCGCATAAATGCGCCGGCAGATCTGAGTCTGTGCAGTTTGTTAGGATCAATCTGTAGAACAAACGACAAAGACCCTGATCTGCACGCATTAATCAGGATTTTTGTTGCTTTTAGTATGACTCGTCTTATAAGCGAGTACAGATGGTACGTTATTGTCGGTAGCCACCTTTCCTTTATAAGGTTAATTATCCCCGGAATTTTATAATTCTGTGACATAGATAATGGTTTTCTTCCAAATTTTCCATGCAACATACACATTGGAGTAGATTTTTTAAGGTCTGAAACATATCATAAACATCAATATGAACTCTTTCAATCAGTATTTTCAAACTGTGACAGTTCGCATCCCTGTGCATACATAAGTACAATCGTGTATCTGATATGCTCATTTATAACATTATCTTTTCTTGGAGCTTTTCCATCTGTTAGTCTTTTCTTGTATATTTTTGCTGCTGATATTTTATCATATATTCTCTTTCTCTGTCTAACTGAGAATGACAGTAAGGTTTGTATTTGTCACAAACATCGACATCAGAATTAGTGTCTTAAAATACCAAAGATTGTTTTTCATGACCGTTAACACGAAGCGCTACCGTTGCCCACGTTATATATTAATTTCCAATCTTGTCCCGAGATGTTTAGTTCTCATTGTTTGAATTCTTTTCTGAATAGTTCATTTATATTGTGTACTGGATTGTTCATAATTTTAATCTACGATTTATTAGCTACCACCATATTATGTCCCGATATTGACAACGGAATCTTGAAGTGTGTATCAGTGTGTATGTATACATGTACGTACGTCTGTATGTATGTATGTATGTATGTATGTATGTACTGCTTTGCATGGCTCTCTTTTAGTGTGTATGTTATATGTATGCACTTGATTTGAAGGCATAAATCTATTTGTTTACATATGTGAATGTGTGTATGCATGTTCGTACTACGTGTGTATGTATGTATTTATGTACGTATGTATGTTGATAAGTTTTTCTTACTAGTTCGTGCCTTTTGCGTGCGTGTACATGTGGTTTTATTAGACTGATTGAAGACCATGATATATTTCAAACTCCTTGCATGGCGGAAAACAAGAACTCAAGCGATACGCAGTGACTACATTAGAACACACCAAACATAATTTTTATCTTATCGCACAAACTAAACAAGATTTGCGAGCATGTTCCGTTGATTTTCGACTGACTCGAATTCGTATGCATGTAACAAATTCTTGAAAAATGTAAAGTTTACAACTCAACTGTAAAATATACATTTTTTGATAATTGGTAAGTATATCATGAAAAACACAATAAAATGTTATGTATCAGATTGTTAATCATTTCATCCAAAATAATATATAAAATATTATATGCACTAATATTAAACAGTATTATACATATTTGCGAGTATCGAACCTTTACCAGTCATTCTTAAACAACACAATATTGCCAATATATATCGACAAACCACTCCGTTGTTTACGAGACAACTTTGACTTTTAGGAAATTTTGACTACATGTGATTTTTAGATTTGAACATTTGGTCAGCTCCTGCCGTAATATCTTAGAGTTATGGGGGAAAATCTTAAATATGTGATAATGATACCCCGGTAAGTCAAAGAAAGTGCATGTTACACCTTGAAAATGCATTGTTCAAAATCTTGATCATAGCGATCGTAAGGTATTCATATCGATGTCATAACCTCAAACTGAGGATTTTCCAGGTTGTTTAAATTTATCTTAGGCTGCCTAAACTCCAGTCGACCAAAAATAATGGCGATAACAATCACGATAACACTGACAGTTAGTATTACAACCAGTATAACGATTTCTGTTCCTTCAAAAGCCGTGTTACCTTGTTCATGCTGAGCAGAAGAGGAAGTGACGTTACTAGTGTGGTTGCGCTGAGGGTCAGTAGTCCATTTAGCGATTGAACTTTCAGAGGTATGCAAAGTTGATGTCGTCAGGTTGTTGGAAGTTATGGTATATGTGCTTAGTCCATTTATAGTCTGAGTGATAGTGCCCGAGTTGAGGTTAGTTTTCATACTAGTTATCGTTCTGTTATTAAAAGTGTTAATCTCTCCAGTTGTTAACAGCGTAGTTGTTGTTGCTTTGCTAGCTATTGTCGTGATATTTGGTGTCCAATTGTTGAAGTTGGTAGTGGACGTGTTATCCTCACCAGCTGCTGGTCGTATAGTGGTATCCGAATGGGCAGCTATCGTTTTCGACAGCGGCGACGTTGATAGGATTGTTGAATGGTTGACAGATATGGTCGACGAATGGTTGGCAGGTATTGTTGTTGTTGAACAGTTACCGATACTGAATAAAAATACTAATAGTAGACAAAAGAAGGCGAAATATTTCAATGACGATGAGTTCGTGTTTAACGTTACCATGGCTAGACTTTGATGAAAAATCCAAAGATATCTTGAATGTTTTCACAATGTTTCTCAATTAGGATCACTATGTTGTGACTGTGATCCAAATGTTTTCAATATGAAAAATATGAATTATAATGTCAAGAAATAGTACGTGTCCCTAGATTCACGTGTCAGCGCTGCAAATAGTCCATAGACACTGTAAATAGTCCGATTTGACATGAAAACAAGTCTTTATATTATCAAAATATTTCTGTTTTCAGACTACATTACTCAGTACATCCTACCTGTATGAAGTCCAACATCCAACGTGCTGAAGCGCACGGAATACCCGAGTACAAATTGCAGTCACCCATTATATTATATATCACACAACACTTTAATGAAGTTCCTGATAACGGAATTCCAAAAGCTACATAATGTCAGTTACTACCATACGTATACCTAATGAGGTAGACTACGAAATCAATATCAGTGTAACCTTTTTTTTCCCACAAACATTCAAGCTGCTGAATCTAGAAGAACGCAAAATTCACAAACGATATAATTTATGCAAGATTCAATCAGCCTGTAACATACTCGTGATTTCTTTCAAGACTTGTTCAGTTACTTGGCATAAGTTTGTATTTGTATACAAGTGCCCACTTTATATTTTCCGTTGAGGGCAACATCCAGTGCATTTGGTGCTGACCTTTCTAATGTTGTTTCTCTATGAGATATACAGCACAATAGAAACTGCGAGGGCTATAAACCTACCCACTGAACGAGACGACTTTCTTAGGATTGGCATACTTGAGGTGTCACTGCGGCGGGTCTCTACTCATTGGAATCGGGAGCGCCTACGCAGAGGGATGTCAGTTGCATTATTTATTGAGAATTTATAAAGGATTTACACTTTCTAACTTAATTAATGTACTTATGTGAACAATATTAGTAATTTATTGAAAGCAAATAATTGTCACTTCTAACAAAATGTAATTTACTGTTTGCAAAGAGATTTATTGAATTCGAGCCATAATGCGATAAAATAAGAAAATAAAACCAAAGCAAACAAAAATACACACACACACCGAACAAAAAAACCCCACTGAGAGCCTGCCAGGCCCTACATGAGATGAGTTAGTGTGCTGCGAGTTAATGTCACAGTACACACCTTGAATAATTCCCCTTATATATATATATATATATATATATATATATATATATATATATATATATATATATATATATATATATATATATACAGTAGAACTTTGATTATCCGTCAGGGTGCGGGACTGAGACCATGACGGATATGAGCATAGTCAGATAATAGAATATGTACATTTAAAGTATTATATAATAGACCGGATCATCAAAAATCATAATATATCACATATGAACATGTACATTGTTTTTAATATTTTGACGTACAATGCCCTAACGGTTAACAGAGACTGACGGTTAATCGGGATCCGGATAATCGAAGTTCTACTGTATATGGACTCAGATATTAGACTCAGATATGCCGGCGTATAAGCGCATAACGCTCCTGCATATAAGAATTATGGGACATTCTATCCGGGTATATGCTAATCGCAATTGGATATGTATTATACACGGATAAATGCCGTAGTTGGATGAGGTATACACTGATAATACTGTAAACTGAGTGCGAGTTATACACAGGTAAAAAGGTAAAGTGGGTGTGCTTTCGACACGGATAAATAGGATAAATATAGGGCAAATTGGTGCTTCACGCGGATACATACAGTAAAAGTAGTATTGTTACACGGATAAATACGGTAAATTACACGCGCGTGTGTGTGTGTGTGTGTGTGTGTGTGTGTGTGTGTGTGTGTGTGTGTGTGTGTGTGTGTGTGTGTGTGTGTGTTGGGTGCCTTTTGTGTACGGATGAATAAGGGAAATTAGGTGTGTTCAACAAGGACAGTATGCTAAAATGTGTGACTTAAGTACATATAAATAAAGTAGATTGTGTTTTACATGGATAAATACAGTAAATTTGCCTTGTGTGTGTGGGGAGGGGGGTTAACCTAGCTGTAACAATTAATATCCAGTCATATCGCTACGATGTCTGCAGATGCCTGGCACTGGGGCATCGTGCACCAGACATGTAGCATCATGTCCCACTCATTCACATTATCCTGACACCAGGCCGGCCAGTCCAAACACTATGCTGAGCACCAAGCGAGGCAGCTGCTAGTACCATTTGTATAAGCCTTTGGTATCAATGGTATGACTCGGTCGGGGTTCGAACCCATGACCTCCCGCATCCGAGGCGGACGCCCTAACCACTTAGGCCACCGAAGCGGTCAAATTTGCTGTGTTAAACACGGATAATGTATTAAATTGCGTGCGTTTTAAACACATATTTACGTGTAATTCAGTGTGTTTTGTACACGGATAAATAAGGTAAATTGGGCGTATTTTATAATGATTTAATATGGTTCATTGAGTGATGTGTTACAGAGATAATAAAAATTAGGTTTGAACTTTATTACAAATAAGTTTTGTTTACTCTGTTCTCAAATAATGTATGTTTCGCAATTTCTGTTATGAGTTTATTTTGACTAGTTTTCAACTCTGACCGGAAGACTTAATTTCATGCGAATAATTTAACTATACGTACTCGTATTGAGAAAATCAACACAGTGTGTGAGATCAGTGGAACGTAAATCTACGAGAGAAAAAAAATTGGACACATCAATATTCGTCTATCGGATGACAAAAAACTGTAAAAAAAACAACAAAAAAAAACAACGAAAAAACAAAAGCAAACAAACATTCTGATTAATCGATTTAGTAGTGCATTGGTCACTTTTAGTGAAATGTGAAAATAATCGATAATAATTTTAGAGATCGATTTTGGTAAAAATTATTTTTTTCTCTTTTGCTGATGTTTCGGAGTTCATGTGTGTGTGTGTGTGTGTGTGTGTGTGTGTGTGTGTGTGTGTGTTTTTAAAATTGATTGCATCAGAGTGTCGCCCTGCTTTCCGGTTGTCTTTGTCGCCTTATAGGATAGTATCCGTAGTTTGTATCTACGAATTAAAACCCTTCTTCCGTTTGGTGTAAACACTCGGTTTACTCAGGTAGTATCGTATAGTTTCCCTAAATTCTCACATACAAACAAATTATCTCTTACAGCTAATTTTAAATGATCTTGAGGATATGTGTTAACACTTTATTTTAAATAATTATTAGTACTAAAACAAATTATTAGTCCTGATGAATTTATCCGTCAACAAAGTCAACAGATTTTATGAGGAGGAAAAAAAAATCACAAAAAGTTAAAATTATCTCATCAAATAAGTGAATCCAGATATCGAACTCCGATTGGTAGAATGCCTGTGATGACGTGAGAGCAATGTTATGGATAACCTTCTATGATTTGGACTTAGCGCTATGTATGTAACAATTTTATTAGCGTGTTAAAGTTTGGAGCAACCTATCAACATTTTGCAAAATGTAACATTGATGATAGGCATATGTTCAAACGAGACAGAGAATAATGTATTTTTAATTTTTCCCCGAGTTAAAATTCTGACATCTCTTTATACACGTGTTCGTATTTGTACTACATACCTACCACTTATATAGAAACATGGGTACTTATATGTTCGTATTTCTACTACATACTACCATTTATGCAGAAACGGTCCTAGGATGTGCGGGGCCCAAGGCAGCAAGCGATGGGCGGGGCCCCAGGCAAAAAAAATGCATTGCGGAGTTGATTTCTGTCAGCAGCGCGGGGCCCAAGGCGGTTGTCTCGTTCGCCTTGCCCTAGGGCCGGGCCTGCATTTATGTAATAAAAAAGGAGACTTACCCGTTACAATCAAGGCCTGAGGAAGAATATTAACTTTAAGAGTAGAAAATCTAGCAACCGGACTTAATTCAGGCAATTATATGGTATTGAATGAATAATGGCATTTAAATAAATGTATCTTTATGGAATGCAATATCTCAAATACTACATTTATTGTTTAAAAACATGTAGAAAACTATATATATATAGCAGTATATATATATATATATATATATATATATATATATATATATATATATATATATATATATATATATATATATATGTGTGTGTGTGTGTGTGTGTGTGTGTGTGTGTGTGTGTCTTTCTTTTGTTTATACTCACCATTGCCAATTCGAAATAGGCTTGCAAAACACACACACACACACACACACACACACACACACACACACACACACACACACACACATCCAATCTTCAGACTGAACCAGATGTTTATATATTGGGGGGGGGTTCAACGAGAAGAAAACAGTATTTCAAGCTCCAATTTTTCGATATAATTTTTCGAGCAAACGATGTCACTTTAAAAATAAGATATACATTAGATGAACTTAAACTGAAACAGGACTACTTACAAAATTTCTTACCTGTGGTACATGGCGATATCTGTTTCAAACTAGAACATATAATGCAGAAAACGCGTCTTTGGTTTTAACGTATGTTCACGAAGTAACGCTTGTGTTTAACAACTATCAACGCTGTGATTTGCTGTCCTGAGTTGATCGCAAGCAAAGAGATTATATCAATTGGTCAATAATATTCACACAATCGTCCACCTGAATGTGAAGTTTTCCTTACATATACCGTATGTACTCGTTAATAAGACGAGTGCAACTGAAAACTGAAAGGACCCAGATCTGCCGTCGCATCATGCGCCGGCAGATCTGGGTCTGTGCAGCTTGTCAGGAGTAATCAGTAGAACAAGCAACATATACCCTGATCTGCAGGCGCATTATACCACTGCAGATCAGGATCATTGGTGTTTGCAGTTTATTTGTAAGCGAGTATATATGGTATTCGTTCCATTTTGTGTAATAGCGTTCCATATTAACACGTACCGCAATAGGACTGTATTGATACAGTGAAATAGTATAACACAATCAAGGAAGATATTCATGACAGTAGTTTGTAGTGGTTATCTCCCCTGTCTCATTCTCCCTCCAATTAGCTTAATACGTCCATTTTTTTTCTTTGATGTATCACCTCAAAAAACATCTAATTTAATAATAGCCATTTTCTTTATTCTTCGTTTTTATTTTTTCATTTATTTTGTTGGTGCAAATTTATTTCATTTTATTTTTTTCATTTATTTCGTTGTTGCAAATTTTCATCTAATTGTTCTAAAAATATCCGTATTTGGTTGAAAAAAAAAAAGGTATCCACAGATTTTTACGGGATCTGTGATCCTCTAGTACGCAGTAGCGTACGAACGGAGGTAGGGAGGGGGCGGACGGGGCGATTGCCCCGTGCGCCAGGGGTCTTGGGTCACCAAAACAGCTGATAATTCTTTTTCGAAAATCACCAAACTTGTGTGTTTGTAACTTTGTTACTCTTGAATCCCGACCTTTCAGCAAATTACATAACGCGTTCGTAAAAGGATAATTTGGAAACTCATTTCTGCTGCCAGTTAATGCTTCATGAACAAACTGCTATTCTATCCATCGGCGCCCCCAGCACCCCACTAATCCTCTTTCGCATCGCAGCGAGTGAGGGGGATCCAGACATCGATCAATACTTTTGCCTATGCATAAATCAGTTAAAATAGACGTCTATCCTCAAATCCGTCAGACAACCAGTAGTTCGATATATGGGAAGGGATATGGGGGATTATATTTTTTTTAAACGCCTGCAGATGTCGTTAATTTCAAATAAAGCCAATTTCTTACTATCGACATTTTAATTTTTGTCAGTTATGATTTGGTTTGGATCGTGAGTGAATTGCCAGTTGTGTATTGCGTTCGGTAGTGATCGACGACTTCAAACTTCAAAACGTTACAGAGATAATTGTGTTTCTCGAGTTCATTTTATTTGCGTGTTGTTTATGAATAAAAAGAAAAATGACTCGTGCATGTGCTGTCAGAGTTTGCTTGGATTCGGTGAATATTCTTCACATCTTTATCCTATTACTACTGTAGAACAATATGCGTTTAAGTTGCTGTGTAGACATATCTATATTTTTGTAAACAAACAGTCCATAAATAAATCTATTTTGTTAAAATGTATGGTTTCTGTACATCCTTAACAGTAATATGTGTAAGGTGAAATTAATGGACCTAATGTGGAAATGACAGACAAGCAGAAAATGGTGCTTGATTATCTTGCGTGAATGAAAGAATTTAGATGCCAGGAAAAGCCACCAAATGGCATTAAATTGCAGGAAAATCGTTGGCGGCGGGCACCGCTAGATGAGCTCACAGCGCACCCCGAAAGGACACAAGGTACTAATTGTATGGAAAAATGGGAACTAGCCTGAAATGGGTGAACATAAAATAGAGTATATATGGGTTTGGCTTGCCAAGATTGGTTAATAACGTAAGTTTTATTTTAGGAAAAGGAATCTTTTGAGAGCTTATCCTAGTTGTAAGTGAAAAAAATACAGACATTGTTTTATTGATGGAATTTCAGTCCTTTAACAGTCTTGAGTTTGGAACACTCCTTACTAAAATTAGCACCTGACTCTTTGGTGCGGAATTGAAAGCACATGTTTCAAACACATGCAGGTTCAGAAAATGCCGCGGTTCATATCCTTTTCTCTACACAGAAGCTGACATTCAGGTTTCATCTACACTGATAAATATAGGTTTGATCATGAGCACTCAGAAATTTTAAGTTATTGAATTTTTAATTTCATGCTGTTTGCAAAGGTTTACTATGGGAACTGAATTAGTACCGTGAATCCTAAACCCTGTAGCTGTTACGAGGGGGGGGGGGGGCACTAGACCCCTTCCAAGGACCCTCTCACGGCTTCGGTCCTTCGGGACTCGTATTCTTTCCCTTTGTATCCTCATCGTCCACCTTGGCGCCATTTACGCCAATGGCTCTGTGCACCCTTTAGCCTTAGTTCGCCATTGCTAGTACGAATCGGTGTTGTAATGTCTCGGCTCGACCAACATGGGTATGTAAGAAAGCTTGCTAATACCTTCCTGTGGGTCGGTGGTTCTTCCCGGAGTCTTCTCTGGTTCTTCCGCCGCAAAAAAAAAATATACTGGCTATCATGTAAAGACTATCATGTGCTGAAAAATGGCGTTCAACCAACAATACCTTGACATTTTTTAAAATTCAGATTATCACGCTGAAACAATGATATTCTCTCTCTTTATGTTTAATATTAATTGAACTACTGTATTTAAGTTAACTGTGCATGATATATGTATCTGCTTACCCTTAGGTCAATAAAATTCTACCCTTAGGTCAATACAATTCTTAAATATTTGTTACTAAAATTCAAATATTTTGGGAAAAAATACTCCATTTATTTCACAAAACCTTCTATACACATTTTATAATGTCTGCTGAATAATTGAAGCCCAAAATGCAACTTTTATTATCAAGATCTGCATGGTTTCTCAGTCTAATTCACATGTATTGACACAAATTTCCATAGTGCATGGTGAAAAACCAGTAATTAAGGGAGGTAAATGTTTTCGCTTTAATCCTATAGTTATTTCCCTTGCCTTGCCATAATTGTTCAATTCCTAGTCATTCCTCGTTAGTCAGTGTTCTCTAAATCCCCAGAATATTAACTAAAGTTCCTTCTCAATCATTGTTCTTTTCATTTTGCCTTGAAGACATGGAATATGCAGTGTCTTGCCAAAAGTGAGTAGCCACCAACGTTGACGTCGTCAGAGGAAAAAAAACCCTCATTACTATTTCTAAATAATTTCTCACAAAAAAGTTAAAGAAAATGGTATTTATACATATAGTACATGATAATTAAAAACTTGGCTGTAAATTCTTCTTTTACTGAGTCACAAAATCCTCCGGTTTAAGACTGACTGTGTGAGATCCATAATTTAAAGAACAAAATTATTGAGATCAGCCCAAGGTTTAATTTCATGTATTTCTTTCCAAGCTAGGATTTAACTGTCTGCCACATATTCTCAAAAAATATTGAGGCCCGGGGTTTGTGATGGCCAGGTCAAGGATTCAGTGACTGAGGTTTAGGATCGGCCATGACCAGATTAAGTGTCTGAGGCCCAGGGTCTGTGATGGCCAGATCAAGGATTCAGTGACTGAGGTTTAGGATCGGCCATGACCAGGTTAAGTGTCTGAGGCCCAGGGTCTGTGATGGCCAGGTCAAGGATTCAGTTTCTATAAACTGTCTACTGTTTTGTCTTCAGAAAAACAGCTGGACAGTTATCCTTCTGAAATGATAAATCCCCATTTGGAAATTCTTTGCAATAACTGGCCATACAGTTCCATTAAAAATAGTTATATACTTGTTTCCAGTCAATGTTGCTGTTAAGTTAGGTAGGATTTATAACACCGTTGCAGATAATGCATCCCACCACAAAAAAGCAACAAAAAAACAAACATTGCTTATATATTCCTGAACGGCGAGTTTGCACTCTACAGACCTAATCACTCTGGTTGCCATTCGTCATCAGGTTTTCTCAGACATACACATTCGGTTTGTACCCGAAACAACATTAGCTGCGACGTTAAAAATTACCGGTGACATCATGGTTTTGAGCTGTCCATTTATAGCTCTCTTTACACAATTAGATTAATCATTAGCTTGCTTTCTTACAGCGCATCTCCTGAATTCTGAACTCTTTAGTCTTCTTTTGACAGCTTTCATAAACATGAACATTGACAGAAGCTTTCAGAAACATGAACATTGACAGAAGCTTTCAGAAACATGAACATTGACAAAAGCTTTCAGAAACATAAACATTGACAAAAGCTTTTATAAACATGAACACTGACAAAAGCTTTTATAAACATGAACATTGAAAGAAGCTTTCAGAAACATGAACACTGACAGAAGCTTTCAGAAAAATTAACACTGACAGAAGCTTTCATAAACATGAACATTGACAAAAGCTTCATAAACATGAACATTGACAAAAGCTTTCATAAACATGAACATTGACAAAAGCTTTCATAAATTGAACACTGACTAAAGCTTTCATAAACATAAACACTGACAGAAACTTTTATAAACATGAACATTGATAAAAGCTTTCATAAACATGAACATTGACAAAAGCTTTCATAAACATGAACATTGACAAAATCTTTCATAAACATGAACATTGACAAAAGCTTTCATGACATGAACACTGACAGAAGCTTTCAGAAACATGAACATTGAGAGAAACTTTCATAAACATGAACATTGACAAAGCTTTCATAAACATGAACATTTGCAAAAGCTTTCATAAACATGAACATTGACAGAAGCTT
This sequence comes from Megalonaias nervosa, assembly GCA_016617855.1. Taxonomy (NCBI): domain Eukaryota; kingdom Metazoa; phylum Mollusca; class Bivalvia; order Unionida; family Unionidae; genus Megalonaias; species Megalonaias nervosa. The sequence goes on along the minus strand of JAECUM010021787.1, from coordinate 19,281 downwards.
TCAAAAAAATGAACATTGACAAAAGCTTTCATAAACATGAACATTGACAGAAGCTTTCATAAATATGAACATTGACAAAATCTTCATAAACATGAACATTGACAGAAGCTTTCATAAACATGAGCATTGACAAAAGCTTTCATAAACATGAACATTGACAGAAGCTTTCAAAAACATGAACATTGACAAAAGCTTTCATAAACATGAACATTGACAGAAGCTTTCATAAACATGAACATTGACAGAAGCTTTCAGAAACATGAACATTGACAGAAGCTTTCATAAACATGAACATTGACAGAAGCTTTCAGAAACATGAACATTGACAGAAGCTTTCAGAAACATAAACACTGACAAATGCATTAATTGCTAAGTCAGACACTGCAAAGATTCCCTGCGATTGTCAACATTTACGATTAACAAGACTAGAAAACACGTGCTCTTGAGTTTTGGTTTCCCTGCTTATTTCCCTTTTTTTATCACCTTCTGTGAACATTTTTCAAGAGTGTCTGAAACGTAGAACACGATATTCCAGTATTTAAAAAAATATTTCTCCGTCATTATAATCTTCGTCAGCTTGTTGAATAATCATATATTTCTGACTATTCCTCAATTCCTGTGTATGAGGCACTATGGTTTTGTTTATATCACCATAGAGTTTTAAAGATGATACTAGCTACAAATTTGCAACTGAATAATACAAACAAGCTTATAAATTAATTCTTATTCATGTAGTCACCATTTGAAATCAACCATTGCTAAATGACGTCCACTTTTCTTACTGGCTTTCCTCTATTGACATGGCACTGTATACCCAATAAAATTTGGGTTTTTTAGGATTGAACGCCATTTTTCAGCACATGATAGGCCGTACATGGAGGTCAGTATTTTTGGTGGAATAAGAATCCAGGAAGGCCCTAGGAAGAACCACCAACCCACGGGAAGCTACTGACAAGCTTTTTCAAATACCCACGTGATCGAGGAAAGACTCGAACTCACACGGACAGAGGTGAGATGTGTGAGTGATCTGTACAGGTGAGGGTTTTAGGCCACTAGGACACCCGGAGACTATATCCAAAAAGAAACAACATCTGTAAAAGCGACAAGTGCTTATAATAAAATTTTAAAAATAGCACGAAATATTAAGAAAATGTATAATTGTCCCACTGAGTCCGGTATCTGATATAAATAAGGATATTTATTTAACGCAGTTTGAAAATTTGCAATGCTAGATGAATTTTAATATTTTACATTCTATATCAAACATCACTATCCCTGAAAGGTAATGAACGATTCCAGCTTTGACTTACGACCTCATTAGCATAGGCACTATTGCTGCGCCTGTATTAGTTTATGCAATTACAAGACAAAGTATGCATAGCCATGCTTGACAAAATAACGTTCGAAACGTTGCAGAGGTCATCTGACTGCCGTCTCCAGTAGCAGCAGAGAGGGTGAACAGACCATTTGGGTTTCGCACATACTTTTTTGTCCCAACTATGAGAAAAAACTGCTATTCTTTATACTTGTTCTCGTCAACTAACGCAAACAACGAGAACAACTTCGAGGTAGCACCCTCTCTGCTGCTAACAAATGTCTTGTGAATTTGTAATTTAACAAATGAACATATTAACCAAAGATTTTATCCAGACCTATACGATATCTGGATCTTGGGTCATGTAGATTTATCGTTATAAATCCGAACGGAACAGCTTGTGCTTTTGAAAAGAAGTTTTTAAATTTAATCATATCCATGTCTCCTGAACACCAAGTGTAATAAATATTCTGTAAAGTATAATTATCTACTCCATTAAACACAACCAATATTACAGTTATCTCTGATTACCTTAGGTATTTGTGTATATCGTTGTGTAACATAAATCACGTCAGTATTTTTATGCCTACCTCGAGAAAATATTCTAGCTGGATTTGATTGTCTGTCCAGCATCACATCATCATATACTACGAGATTATTAATGAATCCATCTAAGTCATCTACGGATGGGGCTTCATCAATATCGGTGATAAAATCAACAATATCGTTGCCATCTTTATTCAATAATTTTGCATTTTGATTAAAATCTTTAAGTACTTCATAACATCTTTGATCATCTACAGATGGTGCCACTAAATATAATTTGTCCCACTTCATCCACCTCATTATCAGATTAAGTAATAATTGTGTTTTACCAGATCCAGATCGACCTATTATAATCATTCTGATAGAATTCGGAAGCGCTGGATGGTGCTTTACTGGTTCTTGTTTTCGTGTCGCTGAGAAATCAATTATATCCATATAATAAATAATATGAGTTTATACTGTGTTCGATGTAGAGCATCTACACCTACTGCCGAATTAACAACGATAACAACAAAAAAATGAAAGACGTGCAATTACAGGTAAATGTGTAAAATGTGGCACACAAAAATATAAATTTATTTCATCGACGAAGAACGGTGGAGATATCACCGCTTCATTAGGGAAATTGCCAGGAGTTCCATGGGCTAAATACCCCGGTGAGAAACACCTTCTTGGATATAATTATTGTGGTCCTGGAACTCGACTTGATATCCGACTTGATGATCAAGATCAACCAAGACCAGGAGAGCATCCAGTAAATAAGATTGATCAAGCATGTCATGTTCATGATGTTGCGTATAAAAGTAAAGATTTGCAGCAACGGCATCTCGCAGATGTGAAATTAATTCATGCGTTAAATTCTATACCTAATAAATCTCTTAGAGAAAAACTCGTTAGTTTTCTAATAAAAACTGCTATGAAAGGTAAAATAATGCTAGGGGCTGGTAATTAATTACATAACTATTATAATGGAATCCATTTATTATTCCCCGAGAGGATATTGGAGAGGCAAAGCAGCGATTACTAAACTTGCTGAAGCAGCAAAAGTCTCACGCGTTGTTGCTGCAGCGTGGTTGGCACGACAGGCAATATGGTAAATCTATCTACGTCCACCTAAAAAAATTCAGTACGCACATTTTGATGTCAGCGTCCCTAATGAAGTTCATCAAGCAGATATTTTGTTTTTACCGCACGATACTATTAAAACACGTGGACGAAAATCACGCACGTACAAATACGCATTGACTGTCGTTGACGTTGCAAGTAGATATAAAGAAGCGGAACCATTATCAGCAAAGACAGCATCTGAAGTTGCATCTGCGTTTGAGCGAATTTATCAACGTGGTGCTCTACGATGGCCACAGCTATTACAGGTTGATCCTGGCAAAGAATTTCTTGGTGCAGTATTATCGTTGATGAAGAAACATAACGTTAAAATCAGACGAGGACACACTGAAATTCATCGTGATCAGGCAATCGTTGAACGATTTAATCGAACACTTGCTGAGCGGTTATTTGGATATCAATATGCAAGGGAAATATCTACTGACTTTAAGTCTGGTGAGCGATCTCGTGAATGGGTTGCAAGGTTACCAAGTGTGATAGCTGCATTAAATAATGAAATTACTCGTGCAACTTCCATGAAACCTTCTAATGCGATTACAAAAAAATATATACCCCGTAGCGATAACGGACAACGCCGTGAACAACCAGTGTTAGGTAATGTAACTGTAAGATATTTATATGAACCTGGTGAACTTGAAGGTGGTAAAGAAAGAGCAACTGATCCTGTCTGGAACGTGGCTACACATACAATTTCTAGCGTGGTTAGATCCACTGGTAGACCTCCAATCTACAGACTAGATTCCACAGCCCCTCAACGTGGATTTGTGCGTGAACAATTACAAGTAATTCCTGCGGATACACAATTACCACCACATACAATTACATAACCAGAACCTCTACGTCGATTGCATTCAAGACAGGTTAGCATCACATTATCACGTATATGACCAAGATCACTATTAATTCTGTCTACGGTAAATTGTCTTGGATTATTTTTCGAATATTGCCACAACATATTACAGTTACAGCTTGCACAATAATTATTCTGTCGTTGTTTTAGTGTTATAATAAATTCAGTATCGATATCAAAATCACGATTATTTTTTTTGTCACATTGTTTATAACCAGATAGGTTTTTTTCATATTATGTCATTATTAACAGTTTGATCATTATTTTCTGTAAAATTTATAATAACCCTATGTAATTGAGATATTCTTCTGACATGAGATACTGCAAGATAGACTAAATTTGACCATTCGATCCGATCATCTACAATCCAGATATTTGTATCAGAAATAGTTAACCCCTGTGAAGAATGGATCGTTATAGCGTATCCTAACGTCCATGGAGATTTATCCATGCTCAATGCATTCTCAACAACATCAACAGCAACCAAAACAATATCATTCAGTACAAGATTTTGTATCCTTGGTGGAACCAAGGCACCAGGAATTTCAACTTCAATATTCTGTCGTCGAGTATCTGCTGGGCGATAACACAAAGGTACAGGTAGATCTGAAAACTTTTCTTTATGTAACAGAAATAATTTCTCCTGTAGTTCATCACGAACTATCTTTCTACTTGCGACTATCAAATCAGCAGGTCTCCATAAACTCAGAAAATCATTCATATTAGTCTCTGGAATTACTTTACGCATTATCTCACATTGTATTTTATCTGGCTGTAGTCTGATTAATCTTTTAAGTTCTTTCAGCGGTTCATCAATAGCTCTATAGTCATCATTTATTTCTTCATAATAATCTACATTATTCTTCAGCCATTCATGTGGAGACTGTCCAACAAAGGGTGGTGGTTGACCATGATCGCCACACATTATCACAGCAGTATTCTTTGTCAATAACCATTCACGGAATGTTTTTAATATTTCTAACGGTACTGTGTCTACCTCGTCCCATATAATATACTTAGGTATATATTTCTCACTCATTCGTTCAGGAGTCCATGTGTCTCCGCACCATCTAAAGAAACTATGATATGTACATGATTTTACTCCTCGTTCTTTTATTTCTCTGGCAAGTTTATGTGTAGGTGTCAAAACAACTATATCTGAATTATTATTCATGAATAATTTAATCGCACGAGTTGTTTTGCCTGAACCACCGCATCCATTAAGATAAAGTCTTATGTCTAGCCACAGGATCGTATACAGATGGTGCAGATGACTTTGATACTTGATTATTATTTTTGTAATATATTTCTTTAATTTCAACGTCGGCAGATTCAGAATAACTAAGTATATTTTCTTGCTTTATCCTCCATGTTCCCCATTCACCATTACCGAGTAGCGGTTTTAATAAATCCTTATATTTTTTATGTATATAAAATGAATCCGTAGCAACCCTGACAGCGTAACGAGGAAATCTATTTATTATCGACAATAGATTTATCGACACATAGGCTAGCATCGAAGATCTTAAATGAGTAAATTGCTGTGAGTCGCCATCAATATAGCTCACAATGGTACCTAGTTTTGCTCCATCTGATAAATAAGCATTACATCGGCTTATAAATGTGGTTTTTTTTCCGTTGTATCAGCGATTATAAAATCTAGTTCAGCATCGTCCATAATCAATCTTGTACAGTGTCGTTTATATTCGTAAGAACTACCTTGAGTAAACTTACCTATTATCTTTCTACCAAGATCTTTTGCAAGTTTTTCATCGTCCCTGCATTTACGGTCATCTTCGTCAACATCAAGGAATTCTTTCCTGGCATCATCGACAGGTTCTGGTAACCAAACTTGCTTCTGTGGACTATACGATATAATTGCTTCATTTACTCTCAACGATATTAAAATTCCAGCATCAAGCATATATCGCAATAGTACTATTGGAACCCAACATTTTTCTGAAAAATGTCTTCCGAACCAAACATAAGTAATTGCATGGAGATTTTCTGCGAACTCGAATGATTCTATATAGGCAAATCCGGTTAAGTCAAAATCTGGTAAGGGTCCGTTTATTGCAACTCTGGTCATCTCATGTGATGGATGTCCAAATCTCTTAAAGTGTTTAGAACATTCTCCATATCCAAGAAAACTCCCAGGATAACATGCTGCCATATCAACTGAGATAACGTCACTATAGTCGTATTTAGTATTCCATAATCCACCGTGTCCATATTCTATACAACTTTTCTGGACGTCTCCAAGAAATTCCGATCGTGTCGGTTTCCATGAATTTTTCTCCTGAGCGAAATGGGCAGCAACCGATGGTACGGTAAAACAATTATTTAATAATTCTCCAACCTTGATATCGTCAAAAGTATATTTCAGCGCAAGATTTCCCATTTCTTCACGAAGAGATTCTGTACGATAAATATCACCATTAGGCCGTACAAATTGATCGTAATCATGTTCTGAACTTTGAAATAACCAAACAGACACAGGGTCACTTTTACTGATATTTCTGATAAAATCAAATATATGACCACCATAAAATTTAACCGTTCTGTCTCGTGGAAATATTGTTACAGCATTAGTCCATGCATGTGCGTTATGATCAACGATATCTATCGAAGCTCCTCTTGATTCATATTTTGATTTATACAAAATCTCTCCGGTTAACGTCCTCACCGTTATTGGAAATTTCAATAGCTTTCCCAGCTCAGCAACGTCTTTAATAGATGCTCCAGTATCTTTAACTGTTTCTGCCCATGTATTTATTTTTTTACGTCGTAAATCTGTTAAGCCATTACCACGTATCGCGTTTGTGAAATGTTCTGTAACTCGTTCAGCTACACAGTTTATTCTCGACACTCTCATCGGTTTGAGATCCTTAACGTCAGGTTTATTATTCAGCGGATATATTGCATAGACAACAGCAGTCACAGAATACCTCCGTTCATAATATGGCTTATCAATACCAGTCAGTATTCCAGGTTTGGATTTATTATTTAAGAGAACAATATTATATCCCGACTGTACATGTACTGGATCACGCTTATCACGAATAATCCAAATATCGTCATCTGTACTTACAATAAATTTTATTAAAATAAAATATTTTTGATTATCAAGGTGGTTAATAATTACTTTTCCTCGTTTGTCATCCATCGTATTAACGGTATTTCCGATCCTGAATGTTGACCACACATGAGCAGCACCATCATCACGAAATTCCTTTTTGGCTTCACGGATACGTTAGTTATATCCGCATTCGTTAAAGCTAAATCTTGCATCGAAACACTAAATTTATATTCTGGTAGTCTGTCAAGATCAAATCTAGCGGTGGAAGGTTCAACTTCGGATAATTCCTCCATTATTATAATTAAGACAAATATTTAAATTGAATTTTAGTATATATATAATGATTCAAACAAGGAATAAGTGCGTTTGGCTTAAACTTGGACATATCTCTCATTGTGATAAACCATGTGTAAACGAATACTGCGGAAATCACATGCAGAGTATCAAACATGGAAGTACAGGACCAAAACCATGTGTTCAGTGTGGTATTGGAGTCAGAGGAAAAACTCAGTTATATGTAAAATGCGGCGGTAAAAAATATAGAGAATTAAAACGTTATTATGACCAAAAAAAATAATATCTTGACATTGTCAGGTAAATCTCCTATAAAAACCGCAATGGATTATCTGGCCAGATTTCAAAATTATGATTTAGACAAATAATATTATTATATAAATGGAGCAAAACGAATTTGTAGCACATCCGATCATCAAAAATTATGAAGCGTCTCGTGATGGCGTGATCAGGAACTGCTGATCAAAAAAACCAGTCGGTAGTGTTAATAAATTTGGTTATTTTAAATTCAATACCAGTGTAGATAAACATTATCTATCACATAGATTCATATTCGAATGTTTTCATGGGGTAATCGAAGATGGACTTGTAATTGATCACATTGATGGAAATCCCAAAAATAATCATCTATGTAACCTGCAAGCTATTACACCGAGTCAGAATTCTGCACGTGGAAATACTGGAAAATGGAAAAAGTTTGCAAGAACAGCTATTAAATCCATAAATGCAGAAACAGGCCAAGAAATAACTTTCCCATCAATAAACACAGCAGGCAGATATTTTGGCATACATCCACAATCAGTACAATTTGTTGCAAATAAAGCATACAAATCTGCATTTTCAATAAACTATAATCAGCGGATAATATTTGAATATATCAGATAACTCTTCAAAACAATAAATTTTTACTGTATATAGTTCGACTCTGTCAATTTTGCCAAGGCTTTTGTTTAGCAATCACGACAGTTATAGGTCCACCTTCACTATCGCTGCTCTCAGTGTCACTTTTGACAGAATCAGATAACATAATCTTTCTCAATTGCATTATACGATTGTCCATAAATTTTTTTCTTTCGTATTCACGAGATAGTTCGGATCTGATATTTTCGATTGAACGTGCAAGAGGTGCAAATAGCTTTACCTGTGTGTCGTTTACCATTGCCAAGGATTCTAACATAGACTGATAAATCGATTTCACGAATCTGTAATTGGAAGGTAATGTGTATTTATTTTCAAATTTTCGTTGTTGTAATGATTCAAAATCACACATAATTTTCTGAGGATCAAGATTATCAGAGAGATTTATTCCGTCATGTTTTAGTTTTTCAATAGCAGAAATAATATCATTAATGTTTTCATAGTTCATTATATATATATTTATTTCTTTAAAATAAGTTTTAACTTTGGTCTTTATTTTATCAAAAATAAACAGCAGCGATGACATTCGGTCTACCATTCCACTGGGGTCCCTTCTGCTGGTAAAGCCTTTACCAATAAGATCCTAAGAGTCCCTTTTTTATATGGCATCTATTGCCTGATTTTTTTTTTGTATGGGCACTCTTCATGGTTAAGACCTGTCTTATGGTCCACAGGCATCTTATTGAGACTTTTTGGTCCAGCGGACATTCTTTCTGAATGCCCCTATGTGGGTACCCTTCAGTGAGGTCACAAGGTCACGAGCTCACATCACCCTACTGTTTATTTTGGGAGGCGCAAGCGCATAGACACAAAGTCTAGGCATTACGATTTCATGTAAACCCTGCTCCAAATCAAACCCCGGGTAAATGCAAAGATACACTCACCACGTTGTTCAACATGGTGAGGGGTACATGAAATCTCAAGGGTTGCTTGTGCCCCCCAATTAAATAGCATCAGTCGCCAAATGCAAGATAATATATCTTTAGCATTTTTGGAGACTCGAACACGCGAGAGTCTGCAGAACTTCGATCTACGTCCAACCGTCTTACCACTTCGGCTATCGCTCTCTTATCAACAATACACTTAAATTTAAGTATATAAAATATTTGCGCTGTCTCACAGGACTTGTATTACTAATAGAATGTAGAACTGTAGCGTGAATTTACTTCAATTTTTCAAAATTAATAAAATAATCGCACATTACATTTTCTGTATGAGTTATCGTTCGTTAAGGTCAAAATACATGTGTTAGAGCTAAAAATAACTCTACGTACTTGGTATACAAGTGCTTGTGGAATCGGTACATTTATCATATAATAATATATTAATTGTACCGATTCCACGTATGATATAAGTGCTTTCGGAATCGGTACATTTTCATATAATAATATAATGAATGTACCGGTTCCGCAAATATCGTTCGTTACGTAAATAATACATGTGTTACACGAGCTAAAAATAACCTTGATTTGAGATTCAGCGCATTGTATAAAACGACGTGAATTTAAGGTTATCAGAGTCAAAATATGCATCAATATCCCTCTCTGTTACAAATTACTGATTCACTAACAGCGATGCTTACAGAGAACAGATAGATCACTAAATAATTATCTTAAAACGATATATATCTTGTCCGTACAGAGACTGAAATACCTCGATTATAGATAACACTTAGTAGGGAGATAATCGTTTAATTTGCTCTACAGAGACAGAGCAGAGTTATCGCGCTTCATTATATAATCAATTACAGTGAAAAAAATAATTTTTATCTGCGTTTTGAGAGACAATGTATAATAAATGTGTAGATAGAGACCTGCCAAGGATTCTACAAGCTGTTACAAATCAGAGAATGTTGTACTGATTAAAATATTTGGATTCGCTGATTTTGTTCAAAAACCTCGTTTTTTGCTGGTTTTTTGCTCGAAAATCTCGTTTTTTGCATGAAAAGTGCCTAAAAATCAACGAAAATCTACTAGATTTTTAGAAACCTTGAGGGTCAAGCCCCCAGGGTTTCTCTAAATGATTTTCGTGTTCTTCAGCATTTTCTTCTCAAACATGTATAATTTTGATCATTTTTTGTTCGTTTTGTGATGATTATTTGTTGTTTTTTGCTCGAAATCTGTTATTTTTTCGCAAAAATGTCAAAAAACACGAAAATCATTTAGAGAAACCCTGGGGGTTTGACCCGTACGAGATTAGAAATTTGACTAAAAAACAGCTAAAAAACAAGCAAAAAATGACTAAAAAACAAGCAAAAATAACATAAAACAAGCAAAAATAACATAAAACAAGTAAATTTTCTCAGATCTATAATATTTTCTGAATAATGCGCCAATTGCAAAAGAATTTATTCGCTAAACGAACAATATGTAAAAATACTTATTATTATCAAAAACAATGTTGGTGCGCTATCACATGTACTGTTGGGTTCCATTAGTATAAGTACGACAACTGCAATATTTACTCTACGAGCGTATATACAAATTAATATTAAAAGATTCTCCTCGTAGATCCAAAATGTATCCTGTCTGGTCAGTAAGTTTGAAATTTATTCTCGACAATAATGGATTATTTACACGTAGATAAACGGGGTTAATTGGTTCAGATACAATTAACCACCCGGGGGGCACTTGAGGTGAGAATGTATATAATATATAACCTTGCTTCGCAGTACCACTGCGGTGGCTAGATTTCTCAAGGTCTACTTGATAGCTGCCATCAATTACATCACATACTAGATTGACTGCGATCGTTGATGTTATATTAACAATACCAGGCGAGATATGACGGCCTCCACCGTATGGATCGTTGTTATGTTTAAGAATAACCGGTGGTGGGGTTATTTTTATCCACGCTGCAAATACTTTAGGGAAATATTCATCAATGACATCGTTGAGTGTTTTCTTCATTTCAGCGTTATTTAAATCTGGTATTATAAATGTTTGTAAATCTTTTTCTGTTATTTTGTAATGATCAAGGAATAATTGCTTAAGTTCTGCAGATGTGTAAATATTTCCATCGAGTTTAGTCGCAACATTTATAATACTTCGATTGGCGATGTATAAATCAAATAGGATCCTATTTAAATGTTTTATTGACACGATTATCTGATTTTTTACATCATCGTTATAATGTTGAGATAATGAAATAAATAAATTTCTTAAATCATTAAGTTTTTTATCGTATTCAGGCTTAAGAAAATCTAAAAATCTTTTAAAAAATTTTTCATCAACAATATCTCTAGTCCCCGTCCTGGCGTCTACGATGATAACATTAAATGCTGATCTAGTTATCTTAGGGGTCCTTCGACCGTCGAAATCAGTAAAGTAATATCTATCGTTGCTTGGATCAGATTCAAATAATATATAAGACCATGGTTGTTTTTTTTCGATATTCTGGATCTTTAATGAATTTTTTTTCCGTTGTGAGAAATTCATTTTTGGTTGGTTCTGGAATTCCATTTGATTTTTGGTCTGGAGGAACATCAGGCCATCCTAATAATGATCTAATCGAACTTTGATAAATGTCTACGAGATAATCAGGGGAATTTATTTCAATCGCCGCTGATAATGTTGGTTCGTAAACAGTAATCGCTATTTTGGATTCTTTTCCTGTAATGGATTTAATTCTGCTTTGAAATTCATCGTTGATCTGTTCTATCTGATAACTGCCAGTTGGAATACTAACTACTTGCCAATCAGGAGTTCCATCAGGTTTATTCTTATTTGCGAATACTAATGAATTATTTGGCTGTAGTCCACCAAATGGTTTTGATCTAATATTAGGCCAGCTATAATAAACCCGTAACTGTACTAATGCTATTTCTTTTGCAGGAATTGCGGTTGGAAAGTTAACGCTAAATTCAGGATTGGTCGAACTTAAAGAAATCATTGTAGTTTTTGACGGTGTTGTATTAGTGACGATCTGCTGAAGTAATTCCCTGTCTGTCATTATTATTATCGTTATTATTTAATTCGTTAAAATCATTAGCGATCACCTTAAACGCATCATCATAGGTTTTTATCATCATCGCAAATTCAGTATCGGATATTTCACCATCACTAACGCATGAAGAAATATACAAAGATAGTTTACAACATGCCTCTGTCACTGTATGTAATTTAATCATATAATCGTGCAATTTAGCATTTGTACAGGTATCTATCTTTTTAGCTATAATACCGAGAACACCAGCAATAGTCATTGATGCTGAAACAATGATGGTTATAACAGCAGGTGCTGTCATCGTCAATGTTGATAATAATAATCCTGTTCCAGCAATAACAGCAGAAACCGAGTAAACAACTACATCGATGAGAACTATACGCCTTTTGTATTTTTTTATTTTTATGTTATAATAATCAATAAAATTCTTTAGTTTAGTCAGATGTTCATATACTTGATTGTATCTGTAACGTTGAACGTCGATGTAGGACTGAGGTCTTTGGTGTTGATCCATTATTGTTATATTAAGTGACTAATTGTGGTGTTTCAGCTACAAATTCCAAACACCACCATTAAGACGTTGCGGTTATTGCTTGATCATCTGCTTCCAGTAAAAATATTTCTTCAGCATCTTTATTTAACACTACAGATACAACTCCAGAGAAAGCATCGGTTGAATGACGCCACGGAAATGTTGTAGTATAAATTTTAAACTTTGCAGAGCTAAAGATAGACAGTCTACACACACCAGTAACCTTCGCGGTATATTTAATAGTGTTATTTTGCTGTGACCATGTTGTTAATCCTGATGCTACTGTGCACACGATATTGACGATCTGATTGTGAGGAATTTTAATCAGATTAGTTTTTTGAACAATATTAGGTATTCCACTAACAATATCATCGAGTTTCATGTTAACGTCGGCTAGTTTTATGTCAACGGTTGGTTGTTCCCCAAAAAATTCTTTAATGGTTTTGTTTATGTTTCAACGAAAATTTAAAAACGTTTCCACGTGTCTAGTAAAAGTAACATTGAGTGTGGTCATTTCGTCATTGATTGTTTTTAGCGAAGTTGTCGTAGGAATGTTGCTATCGTCTACATATTTCTTCGTTGCAGCGTCAAAATCAGATTCTGGTGTTCTAAGATTATTAATACCATTATTATTCATGTTGAGAAATGGACGCATTATACCACCGTTGACTAACACATACTTAGATTCTTGATCATCGACATATTTTTGTTGTTGCGGCGTCTTTATCTACGGTTGGATTTCCAAGGTCTATAATTTTATTTCGATTCATAATAATGCGACCCCTGAATGAATCACCAGCTCGCTTGATAAAATCGTTAACTGACTTACCAGAATCTTGTATTTTACCCTGATCGGAGAAAATAACGATATTATCAACAACTGCGGTAGGAATTCGTATGAGTACATCTGGCAGTTGTATGTTACTCGATTTTAATCGTCCTTGTTTATCCTGAAAAACAACGACTTCATTTTGATCCACACTTGTAATATTTAATAAATCGTCAATCTCATTTCTGAGTTGATCAAGAGTTGCGTATTTAGATAAATCACCTTGCTGCTGAGCTTTGCGAGAAGATCTTCCGTAAATATCTACCATTATATTTATCAATGTCTGTTTAAATGTGACAATGTGGTATATTCATGCACGACTTTATGAGGTGGTTTTGTTGATTTTGATATAGCATCAAGTACATTAAGTACTTCACGACCACATATTGGTGGATCAGTTAATGTTTGTGTTGGTAACGTTGAATACCAGATTGGAGCAATATTATTGCTGACATAATGAAGAAATTCCTTAGGTGGTGCTAATCCATATGAATCGAAATAAATAATTCCACGTGGATCAATTGCATATCCAACCCAATGCGTGCCTGGTCCAGAGTTTTTATCGAGATTAATAATACCAGTTTCAGAACTGCTAGCAGTTCTAGGTAATTGATCGCGCATAAAAACACCTCTAAAGTTTTTTATTTTTAGTTTTTTAGCAGCGTCGAGTAAATCAAAATTGGACGTAGGCGATATCAGTAAACTGTCCCGGGAAGTCTTAGACCCTTTCCGTAAGAATATGGGGACCCTGGTAATCTTAAACCTCTTCCCTTTTTTTTTTTTTGATGTTCTTCTTATTCCTTGTCCGGTTGCTTTCTTTAATGCCATTCCAGCAGCGGTTCCAACAGCGCCTAATGCAGCTGCTTTTGCAACAGCTGGGGCTTCAGCGGCTATTAATGCTGGTATAGCGGCAAGAAGTGGAAATATACCACCCGTCTTAGCGATGTCTTTGATAGAGCCCGCAGAAAGATTAAGTTTTATACCTTTATTTGATTTTTTGGCTTCATTGAAGTTTCTGAATTGACGCTCGGTCAACGATAATTTATTTGAACCGCTCATCTGTTCTTTTTTTAGCGATATTTTTATTCCACAGTTATTTTTGATGCTGATTGTAGCCTTTTAATCTGACCAGGAGTCAGGGTAACACTAACGTGATGATATGACATTATAATTAAAATAGATGATCTAATTATGTGTTACATATTTTCTACTGGGGCATCAACAACTCTCATTCGTCCACCAACACCTTCAAGTAACATCGTCTTTTCGCTGAGTATAACGGCGATTGCCCTATAATTTGCAATAGCTCCTCGATTCACACGAGCTCGAAAGATTATATCAACGACGGACTGTCTGGTTAAATCCAAATGTTCCAACGAAAAATAATAAATCGGATATAAGGTTGTAAAATCCCGCTGAGATATTTGTAAACCAGTATCAATGTTCTGATCACGCCCCATAAACGACATAAGACGATGATATGCACGTGCTACATGATTATTTTCAAAATTTAGCAATATTTCTTCAGAAGGTTCTTGATGTCCATTTATCCTTAATGAAACCTCAGAAACACCAAGATCGTCAAATATCATAATACTAAGATTTTGATTGTCTACTCGTGCAGCATCTTGTAATGCGATAAATATATGTCTTGGTGCAGAAACACCTTGCTGAGAAGCTATTTGCCATGTAAATAAACCATTAATGTTACTTTGAAAAGCATCTGTGGTCACTGTCAAACATGACAACGTTGATTTACCACCTTGACTCATAAAAGATAGCAACCGGTCTTCTTCAGATATTGATGGTGTCATCACTGGCATCCATGAAGAAAGTTTTGTTAGTACTACTTTACCAACATCAGTACCAGGGGGTCGCCATATTGCATCATCGTCAGTGCCTTTTCGTACAAGTACAACTGTATGTTTAGCTCCAAAAATAACCTTTCTGACATTTCTACAGAATCCAAAGATATGTGACAGTGGAATTGCACATGAAAACATTCTTCTATTACCTTTTAACATTGCTCGACGTGATCTAAATCCTAAGTTGAAATCTGCATCTATATTAATAATCATACTTTGTACATCCGCATTGGCGTTTCTAGCAAAATTTCTTGGTTGTCCTATTTCATATTGTTGATACTCTGGAGAATTAGAAGTATCTTTTACAAACATCATTGATGGACCAGCTGATCTTGAATAATCATCGCTGTATCTTGCAAGACCAAGTATCGTTGTGGCAACGTCGACGTTTTCATGACAGACCTCAATCTCTCGTCCATCAATGATATATGCTGCACCTTTAAATAAGGCCATAATACCATTATTAACAAAACCAACACTATCATTAGCGGCGTATTCAGTATTGTCTGCTTTTAAAATCTCACCCTCTACCTCAATAAACGCCTCAGCGGGTAAGAAATACCTACTTGTATCTTGAACCTGAAGTTCAACCCTTCCACGCTGATCTGGAACTCGTGCGTAGTAAGAATAATATTGATAATCACGCACAGACTCATCCTTGAGTACTGGTGCATCCATGTCGAACGCTGGATCAAATATACGTTTGAACATCTTTATTATAATTATTATCGTCTAAAACGAAGACCACTTCCTGCTATCAGACTAGCGGTTATATTTTTTTCTTTTTCTGATAATGATACATCAGCCAACTCTGCTAGTTTTTGATTAGCAGCTTGATTTATTATTTTACTAATATTTGCAGGCATTACTTCAGTGCTAGGTAATTTTACAGGTTGAGGTTTTCGTCGTATTAATCGTGCTAGTCTATCTTTGATTGCTGAGAATGCTTTACTAGCAACATCACCAACAGCACCAAATACCTTTTTCACGAACAACATCAATAGCTTTCATTCCCAGTTGCTTTGCATTTGGTATTGCTTTTGGGGCTATCCTTCTAAACAGACCCTGAACAATATCGCTTATTCCATCTCCGTAGGTTGTTTTGTATACTGGCAATCGAGAATTTATTACCCTAGCCATGGTTGGTCCACGTTGAGTACTATGTACGATCATTTTATTATAATAACTGTATTTAATTATATACTCAATCCAGTGACTTAGTCACTATGGTAGTCATCGGCGATTTCATTAATGAGGGACCGATATACATTAATATCCATAATTCCACCTGTAAATAATCGTTTACAAATATCAGCTGCTTCATTAATGATTTCTGGGGAATTATTACCAGCTCGTTTTCCTCCAATGAGGATTTCTAGTCGATCAACATCAGCAAGAACGTTACTAGGACAAGTAATAAGACCACTTCCATGAGTAGTAAATCCACTTCCACTTATGTTGCCAGAAGAGGTGTCTGACGGCCAATATTCTTCTTCCTTACCTGTTGTTTGAACTGGTCGTCGTGGTGATTGTAATTGTTTCATTGTTTCTTGTCGTTCTTGTTCTCGTCGTTGTAGCTCTTGTTGTAGTCGTTGTGATCGTTGTGATGGTGATGGTAGTGGTGATAGTAGTGGTGATGGTAGTGGTGATAGTTGTGGTGATGGTGGAAATTGTTCTCCAAGTGTTTTTACTGGTTTCTGTAATTGTTTAATTCTTTCTTCTATATATTTATGTACATCCTCATCAAATCTGTTAAAACTTTTAATATCTTCATTAGATCTGATTTCCGGAGTATCAGTAGCGATGCGATATATATCCCTGATCCAATTGGCAGAGCTTAGAGATTTAATATATTCTGGTTTTACATATTTTTGTCTTTCGTAATATCCAAACGCAGCAATATCAATTAATTTTTTTGGATCCCTGATAGCAGCAATACCTTCAGGCATAAATTTATCCATTATCTTAGTTTTGGTTCTTGGTGGTGGTGGTTGTGGTGGTGGTTGTGGTGGTGGTTGAGCTGCTTGAATACGACCAGCAATATCAACAGGCAATGTTTCAAGAGCTTTCTGTGTTGCCTCAGTTGCTGTAACAATTTTCTTTGTTGGTTCGATAATCGGTTTAAATAATTGTTCTGTACCTTCTGCAAATTCCACCTGAGACTCCTGACGTGATTGTAGTTGTTGTTTAACTAAATCACGGACGGGTAGATATTTTCTAATTGCCTGTAATCGAGCTAATCTAGCTGAGTATGGTTCTCCAATATTCATTTATTAATAATATTTATACTGGCTGTTTAATTTATAGCAGCAGAGGGTGAATTGTTTAGATATATACTCTTCTAGGTACATCTTAATTTTCTACAGATCTTCTTTATTCGTTCTGCTTCTTCGATCGCCTTGTACTCTTCTTGTTTTTGTTTTTCTCGTTGTCCTCGCTCATTTATTATTTTTTGGTCTCCTTCAAAATCAACCACAACAGGAGTTACTTTAGCGTAATTATGTAAATACTCACGTGCAGTAGGAGGATTATCCATGATGAAACCCCGTTGTGGAGTCCGATTTCGATAATAATATATTAACGCACTGTACTTGTTACCACCACACGCTACACAAATAACAGACCGTGATGCTAATCCACATCCAATACAGATTTGCAAACCAGGAGATTTCTTCACAAGTCGATTATGAGGAGCGCAGTATTCTCCATGACATCGTTTATTGCAGACTGCAGATGTCTTTAACAACCACTTGCAGTTGTTCATTATAATATGTTCATTTGTTAAATTGTAAATTCACAAGACATTTATTAGCAGCAGAGAGGGTGCTACCTCGAAGTTGTTCTCGTTGTTTGCGTTAGTTGACGAGAACAAGTATAAAGAATAGCAGTTTTTGTCTCATAGTTGGGACAAAAAAGTATGTGCGAAACCCAAATGGTCTGTTCACCCTCTCTGCTGCTCCAGTGGACGCATACGCGTTCTGCATGCAGATATCAAAAGATAAAAAGTAATGGATATGATTTGGTCAAGATCTCATCAATATTGTGGAATGCCTGAAATCGTTTTATAGGACCTTTTTGGAGATTCTAAAAATGCTTTTATCTGATGCTAGATGAACATTATTATTTTGAATTGTATATCTTTCTTTATATCCCCTAAAAGATAATAGACCATTCCAACTATGATATATGCCTTCATCAGCATAGACGTCGACATCATTGCTGCACGTTATTGGCTGATGCAATTACAATACCAAATGACAGCACAATACTTAACAAAGTAACGTTGAAAAAGAGGCTGAAGTAATTTGACCGTTGTCTTTAATGGAGGTAGATCCACGTTATGGTTGCCGACATGGAAACGTAATCAGTAATGGATGCAAGAATGGTACTAGTATTATTAAAAATAAAAGGCACCAAAGAAAGCGTGAGTTAAATATTGCAAGAAACATAAATTTAACCAAATTAAACATTTTTGTTCTTTCACGTTTGTAATCGGATACAAATCTGAAGGTCTGCGCTAAAAATGAAACGATAGGAAATTCTGTTGTATGATGTCTTGCTTGATTCGCTAGCATGGAAAACTAGCTCATTACATCCTCAATTTACTTTGTATTGGTGGTTAACATAAGTGAAAAATGTGAATGCACCCATGAAATTGTATAACCATTCATTTAACTGAGGTTAGGAAACTGTGTTACAAGAGATAAAGAGCGTCTGCCATACTTTACCACAGCAGTTTTGATCGCTGTGTATATCTAAATACAATATGAGAGAGAGAGAGAGACAGAGACAGAGACAGAGACAGACAGACAGACAGACAGAAAATAAACTTTCAATCGGTGAACTTTCACTGCACGATTCAATTGCACAGCAAATGATTTACTTTATATATTGCTCTAAACATTACGGATCAAAACTTCTTTGTTCCTTTAAATATATTACTGTGCATTCAGACGACCTCACCCCATCGACGACAGCAGCAA